>VIAB01014691.1:0-14096 GCA_009801035.1 Oophaga pumilio | reverse complement strand
ATCCGGTGTCCTGCACTCATATCTGCAAAGCCATGACAGGTAATTATTGAAGTGGTGACTTTTTGCTCTTTATTTGATGACTGCTATACCACCACTAAAGCTACCTTAAACATGGAGCTGGATTAACGGATTATTTTGCTCATTTGGGGCATGCAATGCCAAAGGTATTGTACTCTCATTTTGAGAAGCCTTATAAGCTATTTTGACTTCTGGCATTTGCATTCCCTAACTGCGCTTCTATCCGTCCGCAATACCATTGTAGGATTAGCACTATTGCTTTAATCAGTCATACCATAATAATTTCTTTCTGAGCTGTCATGTGGTCCATTCTAACTTTGCATATTTGGTTCAGGACACCTTTTTTTGCTACTATTTTTTGGTTTTGAGGCTATTCTATGACCCATTTATATTCATGATATTTCCTCTGCTCACTCCCACTGTCTTACCAGTGGTTTTTCATGCATTATTGTATGTCATATAGATAATTTTTTTCAATTTTTTTTTCTTGCTTTGACACTATTTGTTGTTTTAAAAATTCAATAAAAATATGATGTTTTATTAGCATTTTGACTCCATGTCTCCTATCGTTTAAAATTATACTGTTATAGCATTTTTATGATTTAATGAATGCTGTAAAAACAAAACCCAAAAAACAATTGCTTAATTGCGTTTTTTCTCTTCACACTTTTAATGCATTTTGAATTTCTTTCCCACTTTCCAGTACTTCTCGAATTCTGTCATGTAGAAGTACAACTCATCTAACAAAAATAAAGCCCTCCTATGGCTACATTGACAGAGAAATAAAAAAATTATGACTCTTGGAAAAAGAAAAAATGAAACTAAAAAAAAAGAAAATTGTTATGTCGAGAAAGGGTTAAAGTACTATAAAAAAAAGTATTCTTTGCAAAAGCAAGAGAAATCCAGAGAACATTTATCTCAGGTTTCATCACTAGAGATGTGTAAATCAATTGCTAATTACTTAAAATTAGTTTCAATATTCCCCTAAAATTTGGATTTGGCAGAATCTTAATTTTCATGATTTTTGGTTTTGTTGTTTGTTTGATTTGTGATAACTTTAGGAAAATGGAAGTTGGCAGGTTGCCATTTTGCTGGATTTGTAGACCTGGGAAGAACTTCAAAAAATTGTGTGATTGCATGCTATGTGATCCACTTCACTAACATCAGTTATATCTGTCACGCCGCTATTCTTAAATCCTATAAGTGTCTCTTTATTCTACTAATATCATGACATAACATGACATACATAACGAGCCAAGCATTTAAGTGTCACTTAGATTTTTTTTTCATGACGGATTGGGGTACTATCGTAAGATTCGGCCCGGCTATGACACAATAATAACCTCTTAAAAGAAATCTGTCATGACTAGTGATGAGCGAACGTGCTTGGATAGGGTGTTATCCGAGCATGCTCAGGTGCTAACCGCGTGTCTTTGGCATGCTTTCATGCAGCTGCATGTATCGAGGCTATTCGACAGCCGCAACACATGCATGGATTGCTTATTTGTCAAAAAATTTATTTTTTTCACCTGAGGTGTTATTTTAGTCAGTATGACAGTGCCAATATGGCCCTGCCTGTACTTTTCTTCATAAAATTCTGCTGCAGGTTCACATTAAAGCTCGAAAGTTCCAACAGCATGAAAATCCATTCAGATCAGTCTTTGGATGCAGCCAACAAGTTACCACTAAGGCCTTTTACTTATGGTTTGGTTCACAAGAATTCTATGATAGTGTTATTTGAGCACGGACTCTGAACATCGCCTTCACCTGGAAGTCCGTGTCACTGTTCGAGTTCCGACCCCCCAAACACCGAATTGAACAGCGCGGCAAACTCTGGCTCTAATCGGCAGTGAAATCATTACCTCTGCTAAGGTTACATTTTTGTTCTAGAGCTGATTGTACTTTCTGCAAATATTTTTTTCACTTTTCATTAAGACATTATTTTCTGCTAGGAATGAGCAAGAACACTCCTGTGCTTACCGAAGACAAAAATATACTGTATATTCAAGGTATTTTCATAAACCTTAAATAAAAAAAAGCCTTCCAAGCGTCTCCTAACGTGACCTTTTCTATAAACCTTGAAGTCATGAGTGAACTTTTATTTTCGTGCTGTAGTTTGTAGTGAGCAATCACCGTACTGCAGAACAGCAAGGAGCACCATCCCGAGGGGGTACATACGTGGTTACACAAGGAGCAGTAGCTGTCATTTTAGAAGGACTATTTCGTTTATCACCACTTTTCCAAAACCAGCTAGAGCCTTTCAATCCTTGCGGCCTGCAGTTCTCTGTAATACTCAACATTGATTTTAGTTAGTTTTTTTCTATTCATACCAGGCTTGTATGAAGAAGATCTGATCTGCAATGCATACCGTGCAGCACAGGGTTAACAGTTTACAGAGTATCGCCTAAGTTAGCTTACTAAGGCGATATCCGAGACAAGCATCTCCTTATCCCAGGCTCCCCGGGGTAAAGCATTTATTGGTTCATTTCTGTTTTTATTGTTTTGACGTTGTTTACAATGCTCATGATTAGCTGTCTTTATGCAAATCTCCCTCGATCTAAACAAACACAACCATTTGCGCAGAGACGTGTTCTGCTGGGTTTATTATGGTTTGAGAGCGCGTTATACGATCTCTGCTTATTGCTTCATGAACAGAAAGGCATCATTTAATAAATGATACGGGTGACATCACAAAGTTCAAACAACTTTAGGAAAGTGATAAATAGCCAGTGTAAGCCTCGGCCATAAAATGAAAGTGTGACTCCAAGGTTATTGTAGAACTACATATAAAGGTGCATATCAATTACTGTTCCTAGTGTTGTCAGCTGCAAGAACTGCTCAGTTATGGAGCTGCACAGCAATGCTCTGTCGATGGAATAGTGGCATTGAGTGGGTACTGTACACCCCCCCCATTGATTTGAATAGTGGATGAAGTGCAGTTCCTGGTCATTGCCACTGAACAGGTCCAGCCACCGCCAACACAAGGAATAGCTGATCGTGGGGGATCATCAACCGATCAGACAAAGATTATCTATCCTAGGGGTAGGCCATCAATCCTACCTACAAGTCCTGGCCAACCCCTTTAAATTCAACATAATAATGTTAAATCTTTATATATTACATTCAGCTGAGAAGGGGCTTATTGGCCTTTCCACCGATAAAGAACATGTGCACATCCAACAGTCATATACAGTACAGACCAAAAGTTTGGACACACCTTCTCATTTAAAGATTCTTCTGTATTTTCATGACTATGAAAATTGTACATTCACACTGAAGGTATCAAAACTATGAATTAACACATGTGGAATTAAATACTTAACGAAAAATTGTGAAACAACTGAAAATATGTCTTATATTCTCGGTTCTTCAAAGTAGCCACCTTTTGCTTTGATGACTGCTTTGCACACACTTGCCATTCTCTTGATGAGCTTCAAGAGGTAGTCACCGGAAATGGTCTTCCAACAATCTTGAAGACGTTCCCAGAGACGCTTAGCACTTGTTGGCCCTTTTGCCTTCACTCTGCGGTCCAGCTCACCCCAAACCATCTCCATTGGGTTCAGGTCTGGTGACTGTGGAGGTCAGGTCATCTGGTGTAACACTCCATCACTCTCCTTCTTGGTCAAATAGCCCTTACATAGCTTGGAGGTGTGTTTGGGGTCATTGTCCTGTTGAAAAATAAATGATGGTCCAACTAAACGCAAACCGGTTGGAATAGCATGCTGCTGCAAGATACTGTGGTAGCCATGCTGGTTCAGTATGCCTTCAATTTTGAATAAATCCCCAACAGTTTCACCAGCAAAGCACCCCCACACCATCACACTTCCTCCTCCATGCTTCACGGTGGGAACCAGGCATGTAGAGTCCATCCGTTCACCTTTTCTGCATCACACAAAGACACGATGGTTGGAACCAAAGATCTCAAATTTGGACTCATCAGACCAAAGCACAGATTTCCACTGGTCTAATGTCCATTCCTTGTGTTCTTTAGCCCAAACAAGTCTCTTCTGCTTGTTGCCTGTCCTTAGCAGTGGTTTCCTAGCAGCTATTTTACCATGAAGGCCTGCTGCACAAAGTCTCCTCTTAACAGTTGTTGTAGAGATGTGTCTGCTGCTAGAACTCGGTGTGGCATTGACCTGGTCTCTAATCTGAGCTGCTGTAAACCTGCGATTTCTGAGGCTGGTGACTCAGATAAACTTATCCTCAGAAACAGAGGTGACTCTTGGTCTTCCTTTCCTGGGGCAGTCCTCATGTGAGCCAGTTTCTTTGTAGCGCTTGATGGCTTTTGCAACTGCACTTGGGGACACTTTCAAAGTTTTCCCAATTTTTCGGACTGACTGACCTTCATTTCTTAAAGTAATGATGGCCACTCGTTTTTCTTTACTTATCTGCTTTTTTCTTGCCATAATACAAATTCTAACAGTCTTTTCAGTAGGACTGTCAGCTGTGTATCCAACAGACTTCTGTACAACACAACTGATGGTCCCAACCCCATTTATAAGGCCAGAAATCCCACTTATTAAACCTGACAGGGCACACTCGTGAAGTGAAAACCATTTCCGGTGAAAGCTCTTGAAGCTCTTCAAGACAATGCCAAGAGTGTGCAAAGCAGTCATCAAAGCAAAAGGTGGCTACTTTGAAGAACCTAGAATATAAGACATATTTTCAGTTGTTTCACACTTTTTTTGTTAAGTATATAATGCCACGTGTGTTAATTCATAGTTTTGATGCCTTCAGTGTGAATTTACAATTTTTATAGTCATGAAAATACAGAAAAATCTTTGAATGAGAAGATGTGTCCAAACTTTTGGTCTGTACTGTAGATGTGTCCATCCCTACTTTTCTGCACATTTTGCTAAAGGGGTGTCCAGATTTGGCACAAAAGTCTACAGTCACTCTACATCACTACAGAATCCTTAAGGCGTGCTTGGATTCTCTGGTGCCTGCATCAGGAGAAGGTAGTCATGTTATCACAGTTATGTGATTTGCATACTCTCGGCCATATTCTGATTAGGTGTGTGTGGACTCGCTCAATACAAGTGAATTGAATGAGGCTGTACATGTCTAGTTGGAATATGGCCAAATCTGGACATCCCTTAGCATACTTGTGGTCACACGATCCCTTGTCCTGGCACCAGCACAGCAGAATCCTGACAGCATACATTGTGCGAGCTGTGATTATTTACACTTCTGTGAACTTTCTGATCAGCACCTTTTATGCCCATACAACTGACTAAACTAAAAGATACTTATAATTAAAGGGAACCTGTCAGCTTGGAAATTCTGTGCAATGCAAAGGAGCTGAGAAGAAGTTGTTCATTAACCCCTTCCCAGCATGTACATTTTCTATCTTTGCACTTTTATTTTTTTCCTCCCTTTCTCCCAAGAGCCATAACATTTTTATTTTTCAGTAGACAAAACTGTAAGAGAGCTTGTTTTTTGTGGGACAAGTTGTGCCTTTGAATGACACCATCTATTTTAACATATCATCCACTGGAAAATGGGAAAAAACAACAAATGAAGCAAAATAGCAAACAGCACATACACTCCAATGGTGTTGGTGTTTTTTATTTACAGCGTTCATTGTATGGTCAAAATGACCTGGAAATATGATCCTCTGGGGGAATACGATCACGATACCAATGCAGCTACTCTTTTTACTGTTTGGGTTAATTCATTTTCCCTTTAGCTAGATAAGACTATTATGAATGTAGTAATGACACGTGTATTTTTCATTTTTTTATTTCTTAATTTTTAATAAGGGCAAAGAGGATGAAAAAACTTTTATTTATATTTTGTTCTCACATTTTGTTAAAAAAATATATATTTTTATTGCATTTTGTAGACCCCTTGTGTGACTTGAAACTGCGATCATCTGATCACAAGTACTATATACAACAATACCACAGAATTTCTTCATATTCCAAAATTCAAGGTTTCCTATGAATGTCAACAACAGGCTGGCTTTCAGAGTATCGTCAAGAAAGGCAAGGGGGTCTTCAGCTGACCCTTGGATGTCAAAGCAACCAAACGGCGCTCCGCGATTGTGTCATAGACACGAGGATGGGTGATTACAACCGCGCACCCCTCAGAACATGCACTACAAATTGATAAAGGCAATAAACAACTTTGCCTTGCTCCACGTGCGGCTGCTAAGGTGCAGTCAGATGGCTGTATAAATCAGACCAAGATCAGAACACAATGCACTGACTGTCCGGCAGCTCTCCCAACCCAACCCAATCATGAAAGCTTCATGTATTTCTATGCAGCTGTCACGTTCGGGTCGGAAGAGCCGCCAGCCAATCCGCCCACTGGATTCCGATCTATCCCCGAATTATACAGCAATCTGACTGCTCCCTTAGAGGCAGATGATGGATGAATATTACAGACATCATCTACCTGCAAAGATGCAGGCTCAGTTCTTGAGCTTGCATCAAAGTGAAGGAGCTGGCATAAGAAATAAAAGTACATCATATGTCGGCAAGTCTCTGCTTGAAAAGATTTGCAGGACCCTGGTCTAGCATTAACTGTTGTAACTCTGTGACAGGTATGGTCCTCTGACTATTTTTGCTAAACTCTACTTCCCATCAGTGACTAAGATCACCCACGGAACTATTAAGCCCAGAATGAGCAAGGACATAAATGAAAAATACAAACTTTACTGAATATTTTTCTTTACACTTACATTTCACGATGCTCAGCTCCTCTTACTCTGTAACAGAATTGCACAGAAATTACATGCTGATAAGTTCCTTTTGATTACAGGAGACTAGGAGTCTAGTGAGATTGTTTGCTGCATTTATCATCCCATCCAGTCACACTAGTTCTATTATGATGTTGACAATGACATAGAAAAAGATGGAAATCAGAGTTTTTGTAATCAGGGGAAAATATGTGTTGCTAATAGCTTTACTAATGTCCACAACCCATGATAGTATACAAAAATAAAGTACACATGCTAACTAATAGGCAGTTACAAATTAATCTATGCCTGGATAAAACCCACTTAAAGGTGTGCTTTATTTCATAGCTACTATTGATATTATAAATGGTAATCATGAATCATGGATGACATTATCATTAAAGATGAACGAGCACAAAAATGCTCTGGTGCTGGTTATTCAAGCTGAGCAATTTTTAATGCTTGGATGCTCGTTTCGAATAACGAGTATAATGGGAGTCAATGGGAAATCTGAGCATTTTTCCGGCAGACCCTACAAGGAGGTTCGGGGGGCAGTGAAAATATTGAAATGGATGGAGAAAGTGCTGAATGGAAGGAGAACAGCATGGGAAAGAACCCTGGATGCATCTCTGATTTTCAGATCTCTGCTGAAAACAATAGTGTCAAACTTTTACACCACTTTAGGACTGACAATAAAACATTCAAAATCGACAAGAAATTGGAGTTTACAGGAAAAAAAATGGTAAAAAACATTTTTTCCTGTATAATGACTTGTATATAATGCAAAATTTAAAAAGGATTTAAAAAATATAAATTTTAAGCAAACCAAAATTTATTTTTTTATTTAAAAATTGGAAATTTTATTGTAATTTATGAAGGAAGAAAGACATGCCAACAATTAGGGACTCAAATACACCATGCATTAGACATACAAGAGGGCCTTTTACATATTCTGTTCAAATTTTCATGTAGTGGTACTCCTAGACTCATAAAGGCTATGCACTAAGTGCAAATCCTGCCCAAAATTACAATTAGGGTCATCAATACACCCTTGAAGGTACCAACTGTAGTGCCTCATTCAAATACTGTGACAAAATGTAGTTGTACTCCTACAGTCATAAGATCTCTGCACACAGTGCAAAGCCTTCCAGCAATTACAAGCAAGGTCATCGATACACCCTTGAAGGCACCAACTGGAGTGCCTCATAAAAAAACTTAAGAAAGTGTAGTTGTGGTACTACTACAGTCACAAAGGAAAACATTAAAAGTAGGGTCTTCCAGTCATCCATAGACCAAAGAAGGCAACAACTGGCAGGTATCATTTAGATATTGAACAATAAAAACAATTAATTCAGATCTAATCCAGGCTTTGTTCATTTTTAACAAAGTGAGCCTGTAAGTGCTTTTTGTTGACAGGCGAAAGAACCTGTCTGATATGTCAGGTGTCCAGCTTTGAGACCCAATAGCTGAAAGTCGCAGAAGAATTAGGGAGTACGTTGGTTTTGATTGATTGCCAAGGCATGGAGTGTCATTAAATTGGCCCAGGCCTTTGACAGTGTACCCAAGCTTTTGGTGTACCTTGTTTGTGTCTCCCTCTCCTGTACTCCTTGGTTGGGTGAGGAAGCTTGCCCCCTGCTGCTATCGTTGTCAGATGGAAATTTTTTCATCATATTTTCCACAATGTATTTCTGATAAAACACCATGTTAGTAGACCTCTCCATCTCAGAAATAAGAAATGCAAGCTTCTCCATGTTGCGTGGGTCTACCAAGGAAGAAAAACAATACTTTTTTTTACCAATATGAATGTAACTCAAGGATCACGGGAAAGGCAGCCATACATAAAATCTGAAATATGTGCCAAGGTACCCACAGTCAACACTCCCCTGTCTCCACCATGATGACTACTCTTTATTTCCTCCTCCTCCTCATTCCCCTTCACAGCCCATCCATGTAGGAGAGACTGGATGAATCTTGTGTGGGTACTAGCCTCTGCTATGCTATCAGCCAGCTCCTGTTCCTCCTCCTCCTTAGCCTCCACATCCTCATTGCTACCCTATCTGCATTGATTAGATAAGATGAGGCTAGTCTGAGTAGCCTCTACCTGACTCATGACTTCTTCCATCTCCACCTGCTCCACATGCAAAGTTTCATGTTTAATTGTCAACGGCAACTGTTTAAGTAGGCACAGTAGCCGGATTGTTAATCTGATGATGGCATCATCACCACTCACCATCTTTGTGGAGTCATCAAAGTCTTGGAGAATCGCACAAATGTCATACATCCATGCCCACTGTTCTGTTGTTATGTGTGGTGGCTGACCAGAATACCGATGGCCGTGTTGGAGCTGGTATTCCACAACTGGACCCTGCTGCTCACAAAGCTTTGCCAGCATGTGCAGTGTGGAGTTCCAGCACGATGTCACATCGCAGACTAGTCAGTGAGCTGACACTTATATGCACTGCTGCAGCACTGACCTGCAGAAATGGACTCTATCATGGCGTACCTTGACCAAAAGCTCTGGCAAATCTTAATAGGTTATCAGAAACAGCTGAGCTGCCAAGTTGAGCACATAGGCCAAGCATGGTACATGTGTGAACAGGTTACAGCCATTATCCACAACCATGCCTGGTTGGAGGTTCAGCGGTGAGAGCCACAAATCTGTCTGGTCTGTTATTTCTTTCAATGAATCTGCTGCGGTGTGCAGTTTGTCTCCTAGATAAATTAGCTTCAGCAGAGACTGATGTCACTTTGCTTAGGCAGTGCTGCAGAGCTTTCAGCTCCTGGCTGATGGGGACGACGTACTCTGAGATAATACATTGGAGATAAAAGATGAAGAGGAGTGGGAGGGGGTGAAATGTGGCCTGTGGGTGGTTGTGTATTTACGCTTCGTTCCAAGGACTGGGGTAAGGACAGCTGACTGCTACACTGGGACGTGGACGTGGTTGCTGACGGTGGTTGAAAGTATGCATTGACAGGTGCAGGATGGTAGGCATCTTCGCCTGCATCATGGACAGGGGAATAGCGTGCACGTAGAAGAGGGAAAAAAGCAGTGGTGTCACTTGCAGACACTGTTTCTGGACCTTGCCGTTTGGCCCAAATTGTCAGTTGCTTTGCTTTTATGTGCCTGAGCTTGGTGGTGGAGGTCAGGCTGGTAGATGTTCTGCCCCTGTTGATGCTGGCATGGTAGATGTTGCCAATGGCCTTGTTTAGGTTAACTGGACTGTCTTTAAAAAGGTGTTAGACTCGGGAACACTTAAACCTTGTCACAGCTTAGCAGCATCTAAGACAGCAAGATATCTATAACAGTTGCCGAGCTGTGATTGGCAGTGTATGGGAGTGAGATGTGTGAGGTTTTGGAAAAAATGCCAAGTTTGCCTGCAAGCGGAGATTTCACATATTGGGCTCCAAAAGTAACAAATGTGAAATGGAGGGACACAACACAAAACAAAAAAAAGAGAGGCAGAATCAAAGGAACTAAGGGATTTTTAAAGGTATTTAACTCAATTTTTTTTAGCTAGCAACATGTCCTCTTTAAGCCCAGGAACACAGCATAGAAGGAGTTAACACATTTAATGACGATTCCTAAAGAAGGAAGTACATTTCATTGTAAAGCAGCTACTATTGTATGTACACATATGGGTTCTATGATTAAATGATCCTTTTTTTCCCTTTTCTTATTCATTTCATTTTTGTATCACATGCCAACCACTGAAAGCAACGCTACAGAAATAGCAGAAATCAGATGAGCTGCTGTTTCCATAACTTCCACCAAAATTAATGTGTTTTGGAAACAGCATAGCTTGCTTGGAAACAGCATTTTTCATTAACATTCAGCTATTTCTGTAACTCCATATATGGTGGTTGTAGGCTGGATGGAGTAATTCCCAACTCAACCATTAACCACTTCATGACATAAGACATATATTTATGTCATATGTCATGTCCCTGCTTTTGATGTAGGCTCACAAGCTGAGCACAGATCTTTCCCCACACATGACGACTGATTTAATCAGCCATCATGTGTCTTTAACAGGCGCTGTGGAGCAGTGCTCCGCCCATGGCTGTTACCGTGTTAAATACTGCTGTCACTCTCTGACAGCGGCATTTAACATGCACTGACAGAGGCACACGTCATTTTGTGCTTCCATTGGTGCGGCCTTCAACTGATCGCGGGGTGCCGATGGGCTTTCATGATAGCCGCGGGTCTGCTGATAACCTCCATGCTTGACATTATGATCATTCTCTTAAATCCAGCCCATGGCCGGCGTTCATAGGCAATCGTAATTTCTATTATACATAGACGTGTGCTATGCATAGTACAAGCAATCGGATGATTGCAGCTTCAAGTCTCTTAAGGGGGCAATTAAATAGAGGAAAAAGTTAAAGAAAAAAGTTATTAAAAATCTGAAAAAAACACAAAAGTTCAAATCAATCCCCTATTGACCCACTGAAAATAAAACAATAAAAAAAATCTGCTTTCAGAAATGTCTGATCTATCAAAAATTAAAATAAATTAATGCGATTGGCAAACAGCGTAATGAAAAACAAATGAAAAAGCCAGAATTTCGGTTTTGGAGCCACCACAACATTGCAATAAAATGCAATAAAATGTGATTGAAACATCATATCTGCCCCGAAATGGTATCAGTAAAAATGTTAGCTCAGGCGCAAAGAATAAGCCCTAAAAGAGCCCCATATCCCAAAAATTAAAAATGTCATAAGTCTTGGAAAATAGTAACAAAAGAAAAAAAAATTATATTACAAATTTCCAAATTTTTTTTGTTTTGCTGCCTCACAGCCTGGAATTTCACTGTTTTTTGAGGGTTTCGATCAGTGCATGTAAAGAACATGCCTACAACTGTGAACATTTGGTTTTCGTTTTATTGTGAAGCAAACAACAAATATGATAAAATAGCTGAAAACTTCAGACTGCATAACTATTTACCCTCCTGAAGTCAGTACTTTGTAGAGCCTCCTTATGTAGCAAGTACAGCTGCAAATCACATTAGATAAGTCTCTATGAGCTTTCCACATCTTGCCACTGGGATTTTTGCCAATTCCTCAAGACAAAACTGCTCCAGCTCCTTCAAGCTATATGGTTTCCTCTGGTGAACAGCAATCTTCCTATCTATCCATCCCATTTGATGATAATGGAATTGATGGTGCTCTGAGGATCATCAGAGATTGGGATATTTTTTTTAACTCAACCTTGACTTGTACTTCTCCAGAAAAGTCAGGGACAAAGTTGATGAGATCTCCTTGGCCTTCATGGTTTTTCTGGGTAGTGGTGCCTCTTGCATAATGGTGTTGCTGCCTTTGTGGCTTTTCAGAAAAGGTGTGCATATACTGACAGACCATGACACTTAGATTGCACACAGGTTGACTTCTTTTCACTAAGTATGTGACTTATGAAGGTAATTTCTCACTTCTTGGGGACTGTAATGTGCCTTCCTTCCTGAAAGACAATGTTTATAAAATATGTGTTGTGAAATGTGATTTTACTGTATTTTTATGGCATAATGTAGTATGTGAAAATACATAGAGCCTTATAGAGACTAATTGATGCAGTTAATGTAATGTAACTAATGTAAAATTTGGTGTTTAGGGAAAGTATAGAGTGAGGTTTAGGCATACGATTTAGTATAGGGCTTAGAGGTTAGATTCAGGAAGAGAAATATGCAGTGGTGGACATATTAGTTGCAGGAAGTAGAACACAAGTTAAGATACAGTTTATTTGTTTGAGACCAGCCCAGCATGGGAGGAGGTTGGGTCAAACTAAAAGGAGAGAACTTCCTGTCAAGATCAGTTGGAGATAGTGTTGGTGAGAGCTCAAGGCCAGAGGTACGAGAAGCACACATTGCTCTGGCAGTAGGAGAACGCTGGCAACTTTATTCAGCCAACATTCCTGTAACATTCAGGCCATAGGGCCTGAACTAGGCAATAGGAAGAGTGCCTTATTTCCTTCCAACATGTAGCAGCCGGATGGGGAAATGCGTAAGGGAAAATGGACGAGTCTTGAGAATTCTGCAGGGCTGATCTGAAGGTGTCAGGGGCTGAAGGAGCAAGTAAGCGAAGGGATAGTTTAGGCTGAACAAAGAACATGGAAATGTACTGTGCTTTGTCATCAATTGAACGTGGACTGTTAAGTAAATTTGAACTGTTTGATGAGAAGCTGGTGTCCTCTAATTTATGTGTGGCTGTTCCTGGATCCAGAAACCTGGAAAAAGCAGAGGCCTACAGCCTGAAAGTGAGTGCACACAATTGTACACAGCACAACATTGATGGAATGGGAGACTGATTATTTGCTGGGAACCAGGGTGTCTGAAGACAGCCCCTTGTCCATGTGTGAGCAGGTTGCAGGATGCAGTGACGGACAGGAGGCAGAGCAAGAGCTAACAGTTTTATTAACAGAGGTATACTCCACGCAGGGAAAAAATGGGTTAAGCAGGGGGTATGAGAGGTAGCATTAGCACGGTATGGATAAGAGGTGGGGTAAAGGGTAAAGCAACTGTTCATGAAAGGGTTAACTTATCAGTCGGCCGGCTTCAAGGCTGCAGCATCTCGGGTTCCAATGATGGTGCCCAGGCGCAAGCGGCGCATGATGACTCCGGTGCGGTCCTGAAGAAGTTGGGAGTCCCGTTCCTGATGATGGCGGTGTATCCTTGCTGTCATTAACGGGGTCCTGAATCCACAGTTCATCGTACGGGATGCAATATAGTCTGTGATACCGCCGGACCGTGACTCAGCTTGGCGGTGAATGCGGGTGAGGAATCACACAGTTCTAGATGAGTCACCTGGTCTGTCTTAGGTGGCATGCATGCAGTAATAACCGGCCCGGAGCGTATCAAACTTTCGGTCACAGGAGACAGCAGGAACATGGCAGATTACTGTCCACAGTCAGTGTACCCTGATTCAGGGCAAATACAGCGCAGGCCTGCGCTAACACGATGCTCAAAAGACGGAGCACAAACTTTTCCCTCCTGCGAGCTCTGTCTTCCCACCAAGTCTCTGCCCGCTTTCGTGCGCACAATGCTTTTTATCAAAGTCACGCCTGTTATGATTTGGTAGCTGAGGAGAGCAGGCAAAAATGGCAATACATGTATGAGCAAAGGCAATCGTATTCAATCCAAAGAATGGTATAGAGAGTAGCTGATTGAAATATATGATTGAAATCTAAAACTTAACCTTTAATCTATTATTAAAAAAAAGCAGAACACAAAGTGCAATAGGTGCTGAAAGTGCATGTGCAACACAAAAACCAAACCAAAACTCAGTGTATATGACCTTAAAAGACAAGAAAAACCAATGGTTTACCAGAAACCTTTGAATGGACAACAGTGCATCTATACCAGAAAATTCACCGCGCTATTAAATGGGACTGTTACATAAATCAATT
>VIAB01014690.1:40490-53152 GCA_009801035.1 Oophaga pumilio | reverse complement strand
TATTTTTCTATCTACTGGCTAACACGGTACAAAGATATACATACTTGCTGAACGAGATGAAGAATTGTTTCAAGGGTCATGAGAACTATGTAATACTGCGGACAAAGGCTAAAGGCCCCCAGACCTTTCTGTCCATTTTTATTTTTGATATAGTGCTCTCGCCAAATAAAGTCTCCAAAAAAGAGCTGTGCTGCAAAAATTACTTTTTTATAGTACAATGAAAGTTAAGTGGAAAATGATCTGAGTTGTCATGGAGAAAGACTTTATCCAGTGCTGGTGTTCACTTCTCGAATCTGCTTACTTCCTTTTGTGCCCCATCCACATCTATAGTTAATTTATCTCCATGGGATACAGTTGAAATATTTGTAAAAGCTCTCCAGTCTGCACCATTAGTCAGCAGCAGGCACCATACATTGTGATGTCATCGCTATAATATGTGAAGAATAATAGGATTTGAAGGAAAGGTACCTGTGAAAAACTGTGAGCAGCACTTTCTATAGCGCTATAGTCTTTGGTATCTCGGCCAAGTGTGGATGTGTCAGGAGGAACAAAGCTTCCAGAAGTGGCTCCCTGCTTGCCTTGGCAGATGAAAAGATGAATGTGTTGACAGGCAAAATATTGAAATTTTTACTCCGCAATAAGTCCTTTGGCTTTCCTAGGCAATGAGGTAAAAAACAAGATTGAAGCTCATTCTTGATAAAACCAGTTGTGGTAGGTGAATAATTAAAGAGCAGCTGCAGCTACTGGTACCATCAGATACTCCTCAGTTGGAAATGATGTATAGCCAAAGGAATGTCTTAATTGATCAGTAAAAGAATCTTTGCTTGTTCATTTTTTGTAGAGATGAGTAAAAGCTGTAATTAGAGTTTGCAAATATGAACAGAAAGACCTTGAACTTCAGGTCTGATCAGTGCAATTCTGGAGAACTCTTTCCTGGAGCATAATGGGACTAATTGGGTCTACAGTTTTATAAACTATTCTTCAATCTTTTTTGCCACCTAGATATACCAGCCTGACCACCAGGCTCTTCCAGATTGACTACTTAAATCTTCCTGCCTGACTACTGAGTTCTTCCAGTCTGACCACTGAGCTCTTCCATCCTGACAATTTAGTTTTTCCATTCTGACCACCTAGTTCTTCTACTTTAACCACCTAGCTCTTTCAGCATAGCTACCTAATTTCTCCAGCTGACCACTAAGCTCTTCCAGTTGACTGCCTAGTACTTTTAGCCTGATCAATAGTGTTCTTCCAGCTTGACCACGGAAGTCCTCAAGCCTGACAAACTAGTTCTTCCAGTTTAACCACCTAGTTCTTTCTGCCTACACACATAGTTATTCCAGCCTGACCAGTGAGCTCTTCCATCCTCACCACCTAGCTCTTCCAGCCTATCCACCTAGTTTTTCCAGCCTTACCAGTGAGTTCTTCCAGCCTTACCACCTAGTCTTTTTCAGCCTGATCACAAGCTCTTCTAGCTTTAGGTTAGATGACACTCTGAACAGGATGTATTATGGGAAAACAGGAACAATATAGATAGCAAGAAAATTTAGATTGCATTACTGCTATATCGAATATACTTATAAAATGAAGCTACATAGCACACAAATTGGCTAATTCATGAGAGCCCACTAGCCATGACATGACAAGCCAACCTTTCTCCGATAGGGCACAAAACATAATAATTATCAAATATGCCTCTTCTAAATCCAGAAGAGGCATGTTTGATAGATGTTAGGCCGGGGTCAGACATGCGAGAAACTTGCACGACTCTCGCATGTCAGTACTCAGCCCTGACGCCGGCACTCGGGACCTGAGTGTGCGGCTGCAGAGAAATACATGCAGCCGCACACTCCTGTCCGAGTGCCGGCGGCAGTGCCGGTTATTGACATGCAAGACTCGTGCGAGTTTCTCACATGTCTGACCCCGGCCTTAGGCTTATGGTCTTGCATCATTCCAACATCCCAGAGTGGGAAACCACTGTACCATTAATGGGTCACTATATCCTATAATATTTAAAAGAGCATACCATCCAACATTTCTTCTTATAAATGTTTTAGCCACCACACATGAAAAGAAACCAACTCCTTCTCATACTATTGTACACAGGTGACACCAGGGTTATCATAACATTACTAGAATTTGGGACCAGGGACAAAATTATGTCACTATATCTCATCTTTAAAAGTGTCTTTTGACCTACAAAGTTTTGAAATGCTCTGGTGTCAATCTTACTGCTCCATCCATGGAAAATCAGGATAATCCATGGGTGTATTTGGCGAGGCAGGAGAACAAAATGTACAGTATGTCATAAAAGGCACAATGCAAGGAGGGGCAAAATTAATTAAAACTGATTTTTTTTCTTTACTTAAAATTGTATTCTCCAGCACCATGTGTTAAATTAGTATATAATAACATATTCCTTCATAATTATCCTCAGCTGAATTGGTAAACTCTAGATCGCTTCCAATCATGAAATATTTTTGATGGAACCATAACAACCATATTTATTTATAATCAACATTTTATAAATAAAAATAATTTAAAACATTTTGCCTTTTAGCCCAAAAATGCTTTTTGAAAGTGCCAAATTTATGTGGTTGATCTGTGTCTCCTCTAATGTACTTTTGTTTTAATAATCAACGACCCTGCATGAAAATCTTTGTCTTATTGTCTTATAAAATATAATAACTGCATACTTCTAAAGCCACAACACTGCGAGCAATGTGACAGTACTTTCATTGTAGGCGCTCTTTAGTATCCTGATGACAGGAAACGTTAGATTCACGCCACATTTAGCTCCTAAAAAAAACTCTATGGATGATCACAAAGTGACAACCTAGAGGAACGTGCTCTTCTCTGAGTTTATCAATGCACACTGGGTAATGTGAACAGATACATGCAGATTGTGGGGATGACCCTAATAAAATCTCAGGTCCCAGATAGCAATGTCTTCTCCGCAGCTTTGGCCTCTTAGTTCAGACCCATCAGGCGATCGTTCAGCTCACCTCGCTGGAATCAGCACTCCAGCATTGGCACATGCTCCTGTTTACCAGGAGCCACCTTACCCTTCTCAGCTTGCTGCCCTGTTGGGAGGGATTCCTTTTTCGCCTGCTAGGTCTTTTCTCTGTAGCATCTTCAGCAGACTTTCCACTCGACATCAGGTGGGAGCCCCCTCTTCCATCACTAGGTCTCTGGTAGTTCTTTCTCCCTCTTGGCATCTCCTCTGCATGCCATCTCCAGTGGCTATAGATGGGCAGCCTCCCAACCCCACCAATCCAACCCCTACTTTACACTTTGTTGACCTGTGCTCCACACTTCTGCAGGTGTGGGAGCTATTCTTGACTGCCGCAGCACTTCTTTACAGCAGTCCTCTTTTGTCATTTCCAGGGGACTCCAGATGGACCCCAGCAGGGAGATGTGCACAGCAGACAGGCTACTGCCCAGAATGACCCTAATGATTCAAGCTGTTCTAAAAGAGGAAGACTTCCTCTTCTCTTGCACACCTTCAAGTGAGTCACCCTCCAGAGCAATGGGAACTCGGATCTGAGCCTATAGACTTCTATGGGGGATGTCACGGCAACACAGCTCAGTCCGTGGCTCTGGCGCTCACCCTTTAATGTGGGATATTTACAGAGGAGTTGAATATTGGTATGGGGACTCGTGACGCCACCTGTGGTATCTGGTCAGGGTGACCAGCGCTGCAGTGCAGATCCACTGAAGGGTTGGTGTTGTGCAGCTATAGGTGTTAAGCCTCCCACAGGTGAGGCTGAGTCCTTCAGGGCAGATATATGGGTAAGGATGCAGGACGGAAGGGGACCCGGCAGTTAGGGGTAAGAAGATGGACACACACACAAGTCACTTTGGTACCTTTACTGAAGATGTTGCAGGCACATCCCGGAGCACTGTAGGGTGAAGGGTGCACATCCAGATTCTCCCACTGAGTAGGTGTGTGGCCTCCTGTTCCTTGCCTTTCTGTATGAAGTCCTGGCCTGCATGTAGCTGGGCCTAACAGTCTCTGTCCTGCACCTGGCTGACCTTGTGGTTGGACCTTTTCTTGAAGTACACAGTCTTGCTGGCAGTGCACTGCCTGACTCCGTCCTCCTGGCCCAGTTACGTATCAGCTCTCTGGTGCTCCTGGGACCTGTAGTCCTCCAGGAACTCCGGTGTTCTCCCAATGGGTCGTGGAGATCCCTATAGGCTCGGACCCCGGTGTCCGGTCAATACTTGTTGAGGTGAGCTATTACGGCTACTCTGCCTCTTTACTTCTCTTTCCACTCGCCTTCGGCCTACCCGGGCCCTCACTCGATTACACACACTGGCAGTTGGTGGGCTGCCTCTTCGCCGCTCTCTGAGCGTCGGCACGCTCCTGGCTCTTAACTTGAGCTCTGGAGTCCCTTGCTGCAAACTCCACTCGTCTGCTCTGTCTGCAGACTACTCGCTTGTTTCAGCTCTGACTAGACTGGGATGGATTCAGTTCCACTTTACTAGCCTCCACTTTGCTGAACTGAACTGCTCTGCAGTCTCTCTAATCTGAACTCTGAGCTGACTGAACTGAACTCACTTTCCTGTCTTCACCCTCCTTTTATATGACTATCGGAGCTCCCTCTGGTGGACTTAGGGATGGGTGAAGGTGTGTGAATGTATATTGAGACCTCTAATGGTGAATTCCTTCTGCGCACCCTTCTGGGAGATATGAATCCAGACGCAGCTGGGCTCCACACAAGCAGATACTGTACTGTGCCGTACTCACCTTAAGATAGCTTCCATCCAGCACTTTTATGGTGTGTCTCAGTGTCCTACTTCTAAGCTGGTGTCACTACATCCCCATTCATATCAACATGCACATTGCAAAATGAACCTGTTTTAATTTGGGTTGTCCTCACTCGGGCACTTGTGGTATATCCACAGGACCAATATCTATCTCAAGAATGGGGCCTTGTTGTGCATTGTTTGGAACGCACCAGTGGCCATGCATGTATGGCTCTCTTTTCATTTGCATATGAGTGCCAAAAATTGGGAATCATGTGTATTTAGCATTTTTCATAACTCCCATACAAATGAATCTGTGGTGTTCATTTGTGTGCGGCATTCTTTCCACTGACAGCGGCTATATTCTTGAGATAGATCCTTAGGATGCAGATACTGTTGGGGTTGATGTCATTTGGCATTGGGTTTCCTCGACTCATGGACCCCATAGAGAGGTCTGCCGCTATGGACTTCTGTGAAGGGGAAGCCAGGGCCCACTGAAGGATTCTCCGGACCTCCGCTGGGCCAGTCCTCTGCTGGACCAAGTCGCGCTAATCTATTTGCACCAACTCAAATAGTCATCCTACTTGGTACTCTCCATTTGCCTCTTGGTGCCTCCTCTGCTGAAACTGATATTGTAATCCTCCTGCACTCAAGTTGTCCATCGCAGAGTCACTGGGACTGCAATGGTAAGTCTGAACCAGAGTGTGCAGTCTTTCCTGTGCTGTGGAGGAGCAGTTCAGACTTACCGCTGCTCGCTATTCCACATCGATTATCTTGGATGGTGGAGGACTGGAATGCCAGTCTCTGTGGGAGGCAAATTTAGGGTACCAGGTAGGGTGACTGACTATACATGACAAATGCATAGTCACTTTTTAGTGCCAGGGTGGATGGTCACTTTAATACGGCTTTTAGATAGCGTCATCAAATGGACCAATGTGATGTGAGCTTTGTACAGCGCTGCGGAACAAGTTGGTGCTTTATTAAAAAAATACATAATTTCCATAGAAAAAATTTTATGCAGCTATCCAATATAGAGTGAATATTAAATTATAATTAGAGATGAGCGAACTCAAACTTAAAAGTTAGGGGTCCGTACTGGACAGTTCATGTCCGGTGATAAACAACGAACACAGACTTCTCCCAGAAGTCCATTACAATGTTCAGAGTTCCGGGGGAAGTCTGTGAGAGACAGAGAGATATAATATTCTCCAGCTCAAAATTTCAGGTCTCCAATGGGGTTCGGGTTCTGGTTCAAGTTTGAGTACAGTTCTGGTACCACTACCACACTTTGGAATAAAGTTCGGGTCGGGTTCCAGAACCCGAAGTTCCAATAGTCCGCTCATCCCTATCGATAAGCAAAATGCAACTTATTAAAAATTTGGGAAAAATGTAAATGTAATGTGATGCTCTATTTTATTTCACTTTTCTCCGCAAAACAATCACTGATAAACCGCAGTTCGCAGTGAAAGTAATGCTGTCTCAAAAGCACCAAAAATTCAAGAAAGAAAATGCGCAGGGATAATAAAGTAGTGTAACAATATATCAAATTTTATTAGTTTTTTTTAAATATTTATGAATAAGATGTGATATACTTGAATGCTGCTTTATCTTTGTCTTCCCTGCAAAATGCAAAAATGCACAACTGAAGGGGTTACATTTTTTTTTTCTACTAAGTAAGATTTTAACTTTGACAAACACATCCAAAGGGCAGTGAAGGAGTCCAGTCCAAGGCTGCTAGTCCCTTTAATATCCCCTGTGTAAGTCTGTGCACCCTTGCAGAGCCAGACTGACTAAGCCTTGTCTGCTGCATCCTCTCAGTGCTCTCCAGGCGCCAGGTCTGACAGTGTTGTGACGGCTCTTGGGAGAGTCCGCTGACAGGGAGACTGTCTGTGGCTGAATGACAGCTTTGGCCTTCCGCCAGGAAAGTGGAGACTTCTCAGGGCAGTGAATGACAAAACTGAAATTAGGATAGTACCAAAACAGAGACATTACAGGCTCGGTGGCTGCTATAACAATCTGAGGGGGGTCTAATTATCCCCACTTTGCAAGACACTGGCTGCATTTTAACAAGAACTCTTGCCACACACGCATATGTTATTTCTGCTTAGAATAAAATAGCGCGGAGATCTCGCAGTAATGAGCTGGTGATAATATTACTCAGTTATAGTCGTGTAGGTTGGAAGGTAAAGCAATTTTGTATTGGAAAAATAACAAAAGGGATTAAATGTGATACCTTTAACAGCTAAGTGAACGGGAACATTCTTGTAGGTAGTAAGGCCCCAGTAATTAGTCATATGATTACTATGCAATATTCCAGGGGCCTGCAAGCTGTAAAATGACTTGACCTATCATCCCACTGGGATTTTAAATATTCCCCTCTTTCACTTACAATTTCCCCTCTTTATCCAGTATTTTTCTCTCTCTTTCTCCAATCACATCTATTCACTAAGTATGGTCTTATAAGGCTCGTGCAAAAAAAAAGAAAATACTGTCAAATATTGTGTCCAGTTCTGTGCACCAAAGAAATTGAAAAACTGGAGTAAGTTCAGTGAAGAGCGACCAGGACGGTGAGCGGACTGTAAACTATGTCCTACGAGGAACGGTTAAAGGATCTGGAAATGTTTAGCTTGCAAAAAAGAAGGCTAAGAGGAGACTTAATAGCTGTCTACAAATATCTGAAGGGCTGTCACAGTATAGAGGGATCATCATTATTCTCATTTGCACATGGAAACATGAGAAGCAATGGGATGAAACTGAAAGGGAGAAGATACAGATTAGATATTAGAAAAAACTTTTTGACAGTTAGGGGGATCAATGAGTGGAACAGGCTGCCACGAGAGGTGGTGAGTTCTCCTACAATGGAAGTCTTCAAACAGAGGCTGGATAGACATCTGTCTGAGATGGTTTAGTCACTACTGCATTGAGCATGGGGTTGGACACAAATCCTGGAGGTCCCTTCCAACTCTAACATTCTATGATTCTACCAACGAGATATCTAAAATCTTAGCTATAGGCCTCATTCAGACGTCGATGTTTGCGTACGAATTTTATCCGTACTTTTATATAGGGTAGTTCACACGTCCATGATTTTTCATGGACCAAGAGGTCCTTTAAAAATCTCAGAGACCTGTACAATTTTAATCCAAGGGTCAGATCAAACTTGACAATGCAAGTCTATCGGTCGTTAAAAAATCGCACCTGCCTCGGATAACATCTGTCACATAGAAGAAGGATCAAGAAACTTTTTTTTTTCTCCAATATGAGAAGAACTGCTGACACTCAGGTCAGACTCTGATCAAAGTCTGATCAAAATAATTGTGAGAAAAATAGATATGTGAATGAGGCCTTAAGGGAATGTGTCATGAGAAAAATGACCTAGTGCTTAAATTAGGTTTTCGTGTTAAATAAGTATATTTTTTAATGTTGGAAATGTTTTTTTTCCATATAAAACGCTTTCTTAACCCCTTTCCGACATCGGCGTAAATGTACGCCGATGTCGGACTCCCTGCAAGTGAGTAATTCTGCTACATACAGACGATCTGATCATCACCTGTATGTAGCAGAGGTGATCGGGTTATGGCAGCTTCTAGTCTCCCATAGAGACTATTGAAGTATGCCAAAAGTAAAAAAAAATGTTTTTAAAAATATAGAAAAAATATAAAGGTTCAAATTACCCCCCTTTCGCCCCATTCAAAATAAAACAATAAAAAAAAATCAAACATACACATATTTGGTATCGCCGAGTTCAGAATCACCCGAACTATCAATAATAAAAGGATTAACCTGATTGTTTAACAGGGTAGCGAGAAAAAAGTCAATACGCCAGAATTACGTTATTTTGGCCGCCGCGACACTGCATTAAAATGCAATAACGGGAGATCAAAAGATCATATCTGCACCATAATTGTATCATTAAAAATGTCAGCTTGGCTTGCAAAAAAATAAGCCGTCACCCAACCCAAGAACACGAAAAATGGAGAAGTTATGGGTATCGGAAAATGGCAATTTTTTTTTTAACAAAGTTTGGAATTTTTTTTCACCCCTTAGACAAAAGAAGAACCTAGACTTGTTTGGTGTTTATGAACTTGTAATGACCTGAAGAATCATAATGGCAGGTCAGTTTTAGCACTTAGTGAACATAGTAAAAAAACAAAACGAAAAACAACTGTGGGATTGCACTTTTTTTTGCAATTTAACCGCACTTTGAATTTGTTTCCTCTTTTCCAGTGCAAGATATGTTAAAACCAGTTGTGTTGTTCAAAAGTACAACTTGTCCCACAATAAACAAGCCCTCACATGGCCATTTTGACAAAAAATAAAAAAGTTATGGCTCTGGGAAGAAGGGGAGCAAAAAATGAAAATGCAAAGCGAAAAATACCTCTTGTCGTTAAGGGGTTAAAATATAGTATTGTTGCAATTTTCACACTGGCGACTGGGTTTTTTAAGACTCTAACTTCCTGTTGTTTCAGGAGATGCACACTTACATTAGCAGCAATGAACAGACTCAGATCCTATCTTTTGTATTGAAGCATCTAATGAGCATGTGCAAAAGTCATTGTGAAGGGAGGAGGAGCAGGGTCAGCTGTGACTGATTGATCTTGCGTTATCAGCAGTATATAGAGGTGTTACCAGTCAATGTAATCCTGATGATAAGGAAACTGCTTAGGGTATGGTTCCACGGTCCGGGTTCTCTGCGCTTTGGACGGAGCGGAAACCCCTCTCCGCCCAAAGCCCCGCCCCCTTCTGAACGCTCGGTGATTCCGGATGTGTTCACTGAACACATCAGGAATCGCCGCACCGCTCCATAGGACTGTGTTATTTACCTTGCGGCGACGCAAGGTAAATAGACATGCTAATAGACATGCTGCGGACTGAAAAGATGCGCCGCATGTCCGGTTTAGCGGGTGTCTCACCCGCGTAATCGGACGCATAGTGGAGACGGGATTTTATAAAATCCCCTCCACTATGGAGGAACATCTGGACGCTGCGGATTAAGCGCAGCTAATCAGGATGGTTTCCACTACGTGGAAACATTCCCTTAGAACTGTTCCTGAAAGGACAGGAAGTACAAGTCTATAATATCACCAGTGGCCAGTGTGAAAATTGCAAGACTGAATTTAGTTTTTTGTAATGAAGATTGTGATATAAAGAAAAAACTTTGCTAATTAAAAAAAAAACGTAGCATAAAAATTGATTTAAATAATAGGTCATTTTCTGATGACACATTCAATTTAAAGGGAACCTGTCATCTCAGAAAACGATATTTACCAACAGATATTGGGTTAATATGCAGGTAAATAGCTCCAAACATAGGTATTCATGGCACCAGAATCTTCCTCAAAATGTTTTGTTATTAGTTACAGCATAGAAAAATTAAAATGTGATTTGTCGGCCACAATCGGAATAGAATTGCGCTGCACAACTCAATTCTATTTGTAGTGGCTGCTCCTGGGTACTGTAGAACAATAGAAAAGGATCTGTTCTGTGACAGCTGGCAGCGGCTACTACACATTGAATGGCAGCTGTCAGGTACTGCAGAATAGGACCTGTTCTGCAGTACCAGGCAGTAACCTATGTAGGTCATCAATATGTTGTGACCGGACAACACCAATACGTTATTAACTTTATGTAGCCTTTAAACATAAGGCAGATTGTTGAATTAAAATGGTTTGCCCAGGTCTATTTATTTATTTTTTTTACTATGGGCCTAAGAACTAACAGGCAAGAAGTTGCTAACTACCTGCCTGTTGTGCCCAGCGTCGATCTGCGCAGGCACAGAGCAGTCACAGACCACTCCTGCTGGCAATTCAGCGGCTTCTGGTGATGTCATGCTGACAGAGCATCGTCTTCTCTTTTGCTCTGCCCTGTTGACAAGGTAACGGGGCGTGATTAGGCAGCACGGAGCTGACTGACATTTCCTTGCTGCCTAATTGCGGGGAGTCGACTGTCAATGAGCATAACATCGGCAGTTTCAGCCCGTTGACAGAGCAGCCTGGAAGAGCAAGAGCTGCTCTGTTGACGTGGAGCAGCTGAATCGCTGGCAGGAGCGGCCAACGCTTTGTGCGGCTGACTGGTAGAACAGGCAGGCCTTTATTTAAATTATGTGCATTTCCATCTAAGATAGTAGTGATCCGGGGACTAAGACACACATAAGTCACTAGATTGAAGCACCACTAGGCACTGCGGCCCCTTATTTCTAGCAATCTGCGCAGATCTCATTCCTTGGATCCAGTGATCTCACAAAGGGGCATAATCTCACATCCTGCCTCCTGCCCCGGTACTGTTGAGCCTATCTTAATCTCTCCGGGACCTGCAAATTCAGTGGTATTAAGCAAACCTTGATTGAGAGAAGTACCAAACAGGATATCCAAAAAATACAATTGTTTTTTTGTTTGTTATTGGCAAGACCCAAGATGGCTCATGTCAATTGGCAGAAACTAGGACCTGTGTGTTTGTGTCCTACAAGTCTTGAGAACAAGATTATTCTAAGAAATCATATTCTCTTCATTGTATGGAGAAGGACTTGGCTTCATCTACTTCCTATTTATGATTTAATTTATATTGTTTAATGAAACTTGGAGCTCACCACCATTTGGAACCATTTTCCAGCACATTGCTTGGCGCTGCTGGTTTTAGGACAAAATCAGCTTTAGGGCTCTGTTTAACGAGCGCTGACGCTAAAGGCTCCAAAACAAATCATTGTAATTCGGAAGCTTCAAAAGCTCAAAATGTCATATTTTACATTGCTTACAGGATACAAAACATAACCATTAGGAACTACTGGACTGGATGCCAGTTCATCACAACAGGATTGCAACTAGACTTTTCTTTATCAAGAGCAAAGATTCAGCTTGCTACACTAACCCAGGCTGTATCTAAAGGCCCGGACCCAGGTAGAGTGAATAGAAAGATCCCGCTAGCTATGCCCATAGCTGGCACCTCTTGATGCTTTTAGCAAACTTACTAGGCTACATATTTGCCTAACTTGGGCAGTCACATAGACACTGGATGGAGCCGGGAAGCACATGCTGGACCACCAATGCATTCAGACTGTGCTCTGCAGAGTCCTGTGTTCAGGATCAGTGACCACTGGGAAGTGGTCGTACCCTGAGCAATCAGCTGTCAAAGGGACAACTTTAAACCGCGGTTCAACCCTTTTCGGGCTCGTGCGCATGGCCTTATTTTCGATCCGAGTGTGATCCGCCAAACCATTGGATTGCACCCGTACCAATGTTAGTCTATGGGGTTGTGCTCATGTCAGATTGTTTCCTCAATCAGTGGCAGTCTAAGGAACAAATTACTGTATGACCGAGTTGGAGCGGATAGTCAGATCGCACTCGGCCATGCTAGTCAATGAGTCTGTGGAAAACATCTGAATGCACTCGGATGACATCTCATTGCAGTCCGATTTCCAGGGACTGACAGAATGGCGAAGATAGAGACATTTTTTCCATTTTTTACTCATCCAAGAGAATAGGATCACACTATAATCACACTTTGTCAAAACTCTGATCAGAGTGGGTTTTGTATAATTGATGATACAGTGGTCTGCAGTAGTGATGAGTGAACGTGCTCGAATAAGGTGTTATCTGAGCATGCTCAGGTGCTAACTGAGTGACTTCGGAGTGCTCTAATAATATGTTAGAGTCCCCACGACTGCATGTCTTGCAGCTGTTTGACAGCAGCAACCCATGCAGGGATTTCCTGTTTGTTAGGCCATCCCTGCTTGTGTTGCACCTGTTGAACAGCAGCGAGACATGCAGTCGTGGGGACTCGAACATAGTATTAGAGCACGCCGAACTCACTCATTTAGCATCTGAGCATGCTCGGATAACACCTTATCTGAGCACGTTCGCTCATAACTAGTCTGCATCTCCCCTTAACCCCTTCACCCCCAAGGGTGGTTTGCACGTTAA
>VIAB01014690.1:14701-25141 GCA_009801035.1 Oophaga pumilio | reverse complement strand
TGTAGCCCTGTGGATCTGTTCATCTATTACCAGTGGATGGTATATATAACGGACTGAAATAAATGGGTATAAAAAGAACCTGTCAGCAGGATTGTGCTCAGTAACCTACAGACAGTGTCAGGTCGGCACCATTATACTGATTGCAATGATTCCAGGGTGATGAAATCCTTCTTGTGGTTGTTGTGTAATCTTTATTTGAAGTTTTCAGTTAATGAGATTCTCGTGCTCCAGGGCGGGGTTGTAGGCAGGGCTGTGGGTGAGGCTGTGGGCGGTGCTTTATGTGGTGCTCTGCCTACATATGCATCTGTATGGCTTATGACAGGTCACTGATCCCTCACTGTCCTGGCCCCAATTTTACATATCAAATATAATATGGTTGGAGGAAAAAAAAAATTCACATTAAGCGGACGCTACTGCGCTGGCGCTGCTGGTGCCATCTTGGTTGAAACAATTTTTTTCCTCTAGCAAAATGACGCCGGCAACACCTGCGCAGCAGTATCTATCGGATCGCCACTTGCGCCATTTTGAGATTTTTTTTTTTTCTGAAGAAATTTATATCACCAAATGAAATAATCAAATGAATATTTTCAAACCATATTATATTCAGTAAGTAAAATAGGGGGGCAGGTCACTGAGGGATCAGTGACCTGTCACAAGCCATACAGCTGAATATTATTCCCATAGTCCTAATTTAAGGAGGCAAAGGACACTTCAATAGTGCATGAATACATGATCTATAGTGGTATGGTGCCACACAGATAGGAAGTGAAGAAACAAGATACATAAATAAAAAGGTACTTTATTGAATAACAATTATTAAAATCAGAAATTCAAGTAAAAGAGACAGGGCAAGGGGGAGCTTCCAAAAAGAGGTGGGGAGAGTGACCAGCTAGAGGCATAACATGATGGTAATAATGTGCACTATGAAAAAATAAAAATAAAATAAAAAAAATGAAAAAATGCTCCCTGAAACAAGCTAGATCTGACCAAAGAAAACATCAAAAAGCTTGATGTAGTGGAAAGCACAAGTGTGCACAGGACTACTAAATACCCCTTTTATTTCAATTCAAAAACTTTTTCCAAAAGCAATAAAATTATCTATTTATAGCATAGGGGAGGCAGGTCACTATTCACACTTAAAAAAAGAGAAGGAAGGGTGCATATGAATGGTATATCAATAATCAAAGTGAATTCCCATATAGATGGGTGCCATCACTCCCAATATAGTGTGTCAAGAAACAATGAGTGTCAACAGAAAGGAGTCATAATTAAATGTAAACCTTACTTACAATGGGGCTGACACTCAGGGCTCGGCAGTGAAAAGGCTGTGCACAGCAGGATCTGCTGGTGACAATCCCCTCGCCCTTACTAGTATTATGGGCACCACATAGTGCTCCATACAGTATTATGGGCACAACATAGTCCTCCATCCAGTATTATGGGCACCACATAGTCCTCCATACAGTATTATGAGCGCCACTTAGTCCTCCAAACAGTATTATGGGCACCACATAGTCTTCCAAAGAGTGTTATGGGCACCACATAGTCTTCCATTCAGTATTATTTCCTCAATCCAGGTATCATTATAATCAGTATAACGGCGCCAACCTGACACTGTCTGTAGGTTAGTTAGCACAGTCCTGCTGACAGGTTTGGCTTAATGGTGCAAAAAAATGCTGATTCAGTCCTCCATACAGTATTATGGGCTGTATAGAAGACTTTGTGGTGCCCATAATACTGTATGTAGGACTATGTGGTGCTCATAATGCTGTATGGAGCACTATGTGGTGCCCATAATACTGTGTGAAAGACTATGTGGTGCCCATAATACTGCATCGAGGACTATGTGGTGTGAATAATAGTGTATCGAGGACTATGTGGTGCCCAAAATACTGTATGGAGGACTATGTGGTGCCCATAATACTGTATGGAGGACTATGTGGTGCCATAATACTGTATGGAGGACTATGTGGTGGTGCCCATAATACTGTATGGAAGACTATGTGGTGTCCATAATACTGTATGAGGACTATGCTGTCCGGTCTAAAATGATAAGCCTGCAGTCACACTGTGTGCTGTGAGGATTCGCCGATTTCTGAGCTATTGTAGAATTTACAATAGATATCACTCACATAATGTAAGAAGTAAGTGAAATCTTTGGCATTGTACTATACCTATATTTCTTTTCTCTTAATCATGAATCGTGGTATGTGTTAAAGGGGCCACTGAGACTCTTTCACCAGGGCCAATGAAAACATGGAGCCTGCATTGCCACAATCGACAAGCTGATCAACTCTATGCAAAGGAGATGAGGCAAATGGTGGTCACACTGATTTTCTGACCCCCTCCTCCCCCAGACTCTCCCAATACTTTAAAACTGCACTGTGAAGAACTAAGCCGACTGCCACACGGTAGCCCGGGTATCACAGCTTCTGATCCCACCGCCGCTACCAAATGTGAGGGACGACCCCCTTCCTCCCACGTCACCAATGGGACGTAACTCCACAGGTACAGCTCTCCGGCGCCCCTTTGTCTCTCAGGTCAGTAAGGGAACTGCACCTAGAGCAAATGGCCACCGGGGAGGTTGTCCTGTTACCCACTGGGTATTCTAAGATTCGTGATCAGAGTAAAAGCATCAGCCCAAGATTAATTTTATGGTTTAATCGCCTTAAGAGCGCACTAGATAATTACAGAAATATACAGTAAAGCTATACAACGTAATTACAATGGATTTGCAGTCAGAGAAAAAATACAACGATAATGTACAAGGCTTAAAGGTATAAGCTATAGATCAATATTACCAGGTAGTATGGTCATGGGAAGGTAGGGGCTCTGCCGTCCCCAGGTACTGTCTTCAGTTGCTGGATAGTCCCCAAAGCATGTGTTGCTGCACCCTTGGCAAATCAAATCTGTCTCATGTGTTTCTTGCTGCTGTGAGAAAATGGAATGAATCCAGCCCGTCCATGCTACAGTTCTTAGTCTGCTAGGCCCTTCCCCTTTGCTTTGAAGCACGCATATTAACTGGCCTGCAATTCATATGGAGCAGGAAATACTGGCTTAAGTTTGAGCCATTTAACATACGACTGACCATCTTATTCAGACACTGGCCTAAATCAATTAGCATATTAAAGCCCTATTGATTCATAGTGGACATCAAAACCGGTCGTACTGGATATGCTAATAGGCCCTGTGTAGTTAGCAATTTGTGGCTCTGTGAACTGACAAAATGGAGGCTGGCATAGGCCCTATACAAAATGGCGGCATCCCTTTCCTTACACCTCCCTGCTTTTGAGGGCGCTAGGGGGTATCACATTCCTGTGTTCCCCCGTGCGCCCTACTGCACCCTCTCCTTGCCGGGACAACCCATCAGCGTTACCATGGTCCCTGCCTTTTTTGTGGCGAATGGTGAAGTGGTACTGTTGGAGAGCGAGGCTCCAGCATAGCAACCTCCCATTCGTCCCAGAGACCGTGTGTAACCAGCTGAGGGGGTTGTGGTCTGTTTCCACGGTGAATTGGCGTCCGTACAAGTATGGCTTCAGACGCTGCAGGGCCCACACAATTGCCAGACATTCCTTCTCCATCGTGGAATAGGCCACTTCCCTCGGCAGGAGCTTCCTGCTCAGGTACAAAATGGGGTGTTCATGGCCCGTTGTGTCAACCTGGCTGAGCACAGCACCGAGGCCGAAGTCGCTGGCATTGGTCTGCACTAAGAATGGCCGCGTGAAGTCGGCTGCCTGTAGTACAGGAGAACTAGAAAGGGCGGTCTTGAGCGCCTGGAAAGCTGTCTCGCAGGCGACTGTCCAGTCGACTGCGACGGGCAGCCTTTTCTTGGTGAGGTCCTTAGAGTGGCCTTTTATTGTGGCCAGTCTAAGTCACTCCTGTGCAATAATCATGTCTCTAATCAGCAACTTTATATCCCACACCTGTGAGGTGGATGGGTTATCACGGCAGAGGAGAAAATCTCACTAACACAGATCTAGACAAATTTCTGAACAATATTAGAGAGAAAATGGCCGTTTGTGTCCATAGAAAAAGTCTTAAGCTTTTGATTTCAGCTCATGAAAAATGGGAGAAAAAACAAAAGTGTTGTATTTATATTTTTGTTCAGTATATGATGTTTTGGTTGCTTTGTTTTGCAGTCTTTGGGGGAGGTGCGCAATGGCATGGGGTTAATATCTGATCTGTATGTTATTTAATAGTCACATCTAATTTTTGCAAAGCTGCCAAATAACATATGTACAATATTCCCACTTATCCAAAAAATTAATTTGCCAAAGGTGAATTACAATAAATCGATAAGCTGCACGTTAGTGTCATCTCAGTATTTTTGTAATCAGAATTGTTGGATTTTTGTAGAGTTTTCTGGGTTGCAGAAAGTAATCTCTCCTTTCCTATCCTATTTAGTCAGCTTGTGGCCCCAGCGTTTGCTCAATCTATTTTCTGCCTATGTTTGTGTTTTCATCTTGTCTAACCGCCATTATATGTTTGGGGGCTTCCTATTTTCTTTGGGGATCTGCTCCGGGGCAGATAGCTTTCATCTTTCTGCCTTTAGGTGTAGTTATCTCTCAGGCTGTGATGAGGCGTCTAGGATCAACGTAGGAACGTTCCACGGCTACCTCTAGTTGTGTTGTTAGTTTAGGAATCTGCAACCCATTAGTTACCAACATCTCAGGTGTTCTGCTGCCCTGTTGTTGTTCCTGTCCTCCTCAGCTACTGAAACACAACAGGAGACCATGTCACAGATGTATGGAGGAGAAAGGTTGTGGATGGCTTTGTATTTCATAGTTAGGGTTTTGAACTGGAGCCTCTGGACGATAGGAATCCAATGGAGGGCTTGGCATAGGGGAGAGGATGGGGAATTACGGGGAGACAGATGGATTAGTCGGGCAGCAGAATGTAGGATGGATTGGAGAGATGCCAGAGTGCTAGAGGGAAGGCCAGAGAGTAGAAGGTTGCAGTAGTCTATTTGGGAGATGATAAGGGCATGCACTAGTGTTTTTGTGGTGTCGTGGTCAAAGAATGCGCGGATCCGGGAAATATTTTTTGAATTTTAGACTGCAGGAGGACGCTAGGGTTTGGATATGTGGCTTGAAAGAAAGGGCAGAGTCGACGATCACCCCGAGGCACCGAGCATGGGGGACTGGGGAAAGTGAGCAGCCATTGACATTGATGGATAGGTCTGGTGGAGGGGTAGAGCGAGATGGGGGAAAGATGATGAATTCTGTTTTGTCCATGTTCAGTTTTAGAAAGCGAGCGGAGAAGAAAGCTGAAATAGTGGACAGACACTGTGGGATTTTTGTCAGTAAGGAGGTGAGATCAGGTCCAGTTAGGTAGATTTGCGTGTCATCGGCATAGAGATGATACTGCAAACCTTGGGATTCTATGAGCTGTCCCAAGCCAAAGGTGTAGATGGAGAAAAGAAGGGGTCCTAGAACTGAGCCTTGCTGTTGTAATATTACTGCATTATACTATATGTAAAATAGGGACAGTGCAGTTAGGGAAAAGGGCCACTAGATGGGGGCACTGAGTACACTGCATATTAAGGTTTAGCAGTAGGACACTTAGGAGTTAACAATAGGAGGGGTTAGCTGGGGAATAAGATAGAGGGTCTTCCCGTACATAGTCAGTCAGGGGGTAGACCCATTTGTGAGCTCAGGTGGCCTGTAGCCTGAGTTGCTCGGCTACCTCGTAATGTAATAAGCAGAAGCCCAGCCATCCCTGGAAAGTAGTAGAAGAGTAAAGGTACTGCCACACTAAACGCTCCCGCTAACGATCTCGTTAGCGGCGCATACTAATGAGATCGCTAGCGGGATCGTTTTAATATCGCTAAATGTGTGCCACATTTAGCGATATAGCTAACGACGCTATCGCCGTTAGCGATCTTCTTAGCGATTTAGCGGTACAAAAGTACCGCTAAATCGCTAAGAAAAGGTGCCACACAGCGATACATACTCACCCAGCGGGAGCGCCAGCGACGAGAATAGGGTCCGGATCGTTTCCGGCGACGAGCGAGATCCCAGCAGGAAGCTCGTCGTCGGAAGCTGCCACACACAGCAACATCGCTAACGGGATCGCTAAATAGTGACGTTTTTTAGCGATCCCGTTAGCGATATTGTTTAGTGTGGCAGTACCTTAAGAAAGGAAGAGAAGAGTAAAGAGCACAGTATGCACAGCAGTGGAGTGGAAAGTGAAGTGGGTAGCAGAAGAAGATAGAGTGGGCCACCGTAAAAGGGCGTGGGCAGGTTAACCGTAGAAGTGGTGTATGACCCTGTAGACAGTATTTCTGAGTCTGAGACAAAGCAGGCTGAAGGGGGATATTTCGCAGTGGCGTTTTCACCGGGCACCTCATTCCGTTATATGTTTGTGGCTTATTCCGTGATGTGGAGGAAGAAGCAGGGAAAGACAGAGAAATGTGCTGCTGGTATTGTGAAGAATGTGCTGGAAGTGTAATGGATGTGCTGTGTCCTGAAGATAATAAACCTGTGTTGCTTAAAGATGCTTTAGACGCTGCCTCCTGTCATTAGAACGCAGGGAAGAATGGGGGACACAGCAGTGAAGTAGTTACCAGCACAGTGAGTACGGGTTGTGCTGATATGACGGAGAGACCCTGTCTGCCCGATGAGAAAAATTGGGGTAAGCGAAGCCTTGAGAATGGGACCATAACTACAACCCTGCCGTTATCTTACAATATCTCATGTCTCCTTCGATTTTATGGACTAGACAGAAGCAGAGAGGGAAGAAGGGTCCATGAGGACTTGGCTCCAGCACCAATGAGAAAATGTTAAAACATAACTTTTACTGTGCAATTAAAACATGATGTGGAAAAGAAAAAAATATGCTTACGCATTTCGAGTTTGAAACCTTTATTCATAGCTGTTAATAGAAAGATATGAGATGAAGGTTTAAAAAGTAAAAGAAAAAGGTGTAGTCAACCCGAAATGCATAAGTTTACTGATTCTTAATCTTTTTTTATTTTTTTTTATTTTTATCATTATGTTTTTAATTGCACACTAAAAGCTATGTTTTAACATTTTCTCATTGGTGCTGGAGCTCATTCCTGATGGACCCTTCTTCCATTTCTCACCAGAATACCAACCTGTTGAGTTCCTACACTCCATGACCAAACAAAGTCTACCAGGGTTCTTATATGAATATAAGTGGTTTTCACACTGAATTGTCCTTCCAGGAAGATGAGATAATTACCATTTCTTCTTCTTAGGAAGCAGAAGGGATCTACTGATAATTATGGGGTCTGGTTGGGTCCCATTGTATGTCCTTTTTTTGAACGGAAGAAAAAGTGCAGCACAAAGAACTTTTTCTTCTGGTCTAAAGATTAGCACATAACAGAACCCATCATTATTATAACAATTATTGTACTATTATACTAATGATTCCATTTTCATACCGATCTATTTTCATACCGATCTATTTGAATTACATGTTTTTGTTATTAAAAACAGTACAGACAAATGGTATTTAAATAGACAAAAACAAAATACAGGTGTGAACGTGCCCTATATTATACCATGATAAACTGTATGCTGTAGTAGCAGTGTCCACTAATATCCCTGTTGGCTAGTACTTTAATGCAGTGTATGAAATCCATTTGAGTATGTAGGGGTGCTGCCGTTCATACCTCTCAAGCAGAAAAACCATATGTAACCACTTAGGCACTTTTGACCCTTGTGTTAAAATACTGTAACTCAAGGGACTGATAAAGCCAATGAAGTGGAGCCAACCGTCTATAAATTCTGGGATAGTTCATAAAAATAGGGCATTTTTCCCCAGGGTCCTGTAAAAAATTTTTTTTTAAGTTGTCCAGAAAAAAAATAAATTACATTGACAACCTTGTTTTCCTATTACTTGACAGCCATTGTCAATTTCTTCATTGGCAATACTGGGCATGTATGTGTATCCATATATATCCATGTGTATCCATCGAAACAGCAGTCCTAATGGAGCTGAGTAGCTTCTGCTCCATTGGGACTGCCGGACATAGTTGAGCGCTGTGTTCTCGGGTAGTCACAAAGGTAATGAATGGAGCAACGACTGATCATGCGCACCTCCTCTGTATTCGAGACTGTTCTAGGGCTTCCAAAGACCCATTTCTTGGATCACAAGGAGTTACAGAAATTGGATCCCCAATCAGAAAGAGAACAAGCAATTCGAGACTATTCTAGAGGTTCCAGAGACCCATTTCTTGGATCACAGGGAGTTACAGAAATTGGACCCCCAATCAGAAGGAGAACAAGCAATTTGAGACTGTTCTAAGGGTTCCAGAGACCCATTTCTTAGATAACAGGGAGTTACAGAAATTGGACCCCCAATCAGGAGAACAAGCAACCGTCAGCGGGTGGTGGTGGGGAAAAAGCAGCTTAATTTAGAATACAAAAGAAGCCTTATTGATATTCTCCATCAGAACTTCTGTCCAACAAGGGTACAGACATATGGCATTGAAATGTAATATGTAGAATAAATCCTATTTTCATAAATGTCTTCTTTGACTATCCAGATCTGCCTGGTTGGAGTAGTTGCAGCGTCACCTATTGCTGACTTCTCATACTGCCTTGTGATGATGAAAAATACAGTTCAATGACACCAAATGACCCTTAACGGAGAAGGAATGCTCTTGATTGTGACACACAGTCTGTGTTTAGAGCTTAGGTCTTTTTATGTTATGTTTGGCACCGTTGACATCTGATTAATGAGCCTTTTTAGGGGGTACACTAACAAGTGAGCCGGGTTTTATTTATTCTTCAGACCGTAGCGCAAACACTAAAGAGTTAAGGCCGAGATGTAAATACATAACCATGAAATTTATGCAGATATAAAATATAAGCATATTCATTACAGTAAAATTACAAGGTCTGGCGTAAGTTGAAAAAACAAATTTATGGGTTCATTAAATAGCTAGAAGTATATTGCCTTAGTTTGCCAGTTGTGTCGTAGACTGTAGATTTGTCAGACTGTCAATGAGCAATGAATGTTTAAAATCTCTTCCTTATTTTAAAAGAGAAAGAAAAAAAATTGAACAAGAATTAACTGGACCTGGTTTTCATTTCCTCTTCATTGCAGTTTAATTTTCCATAGAAAAAAGAATTTTGATTGTTGTTTTCAAGTCGGTCTGTAACAATTGGCTTGTAGACTTTGGAAAAATTAAGATAATTAATGACTAATGAAATAAAAAGAGATCTTTAAGAAATGTGGACTTAATGTAGCCAGTAAACCTTAAAGTGAGTTAATACAATTTTTTCTACAGAATTAAGTTCCAAGTTCTGTGATGATTTCTAACTATATCTTTATACACATGTGGTCAAAATTGTTGGTACCCATCGTTTAATGACAGAAAAACTCACAATGGTGACAGAAATTATTTGAATCTGACAAAAGTAATAATAAATCAAAAATCTATGAAAATGAACAAATGAAAGTCAGACATTGGTTTTCAACCATGCTTACACAGAATTTAAAAAAAATAAAACTCATGAAATAGGCCTGGACAGAAATGATGGTACCCTTAACTTAATATTTTGTTGCACAACCTTTTGAGGCAATCACTGTAATCAAACGATTCCTGTAACTGTCGATGAGACTTCTACACCTCTCGACAGGTATTTTGGCCCACTCCTCAAGAGCAAACTGCTCCAGTTGTCTGGTGTTTGAAGGTTGCCTTTTCCAGACGGCATGTTTCAGCTCTTTCCAAAGACTATGCACCTGTGTAGTTGCCATTTTACTTGGGTCTGCTGCACCCTGTCATTGCATTAGTATTGAGGCCTTTTTAGACAGGTAAGCATCTCTGCCTGTTTTTGTCGCTTCTGGTGTTTTCTTGAATTTTGGATTTTTATTCAGCTGTCTGAGGTTTTGAAGAAAAAGAAACTCCATGTTTCTACATAGAGCTTAGAAGAATTCATCTAGTCTGATTTTAATCACTTAATGTCATAAACCTAATGGAAAAGAGAAGAATTAGCTGGGTAGAAAGGTGAAATGAGCAATTGTAATTACACAGAGCTATTTAGCATGATGACTGCAATATATTAAGAGCATAACAATTTTGATGGCAGGGCTTGTTTAACTGTAGCTATAGAGTTAAAGGAGTTGTCCTTCTTACCATATTGACATCAGGCATGGAAATATGCAGCTGCACACTGGAAGTGACAGTTGCAGAGGCAAATATCATGGACATGTCCTACACTAATTAAAAGGACACATGCAAGATACTTATGGGACGCAGTAAAATTGTCTTAAACATTATTCAGTCCAGCAAATATCAATGTTAAATCAGGCTGATTAGAGGTGCTGAACAGCTCCTTTATATAATAACTAGAGATGAGCAAACTTGTTTGGAAAACCTTCAACAATCTCAAATTCAGCACTCGTGTTCGCATTCCTGAGCATTTTTCCTTAACCCCTCTCTGACATTAGACGTACTATCCCGTCCAT
>VIAB01014689.1:17835-31430 GCA_009801035.1 Oophaga pumilio | reverse complement strand
ATCTATCTATCTATCTATCTATCTATCTATCTAGCCATCCATCCATCCATCCATCCATCCATCCATCGCCTGTCTATACTGTTTTTTTAAGCAAGTACATGATTCACCCTTTCACTTTGCAATTCATCTCCTCAGTGCATCAAAAAGGAAATCTAATTGCCGGCTTTGCATTGTGTCTTACCATACATGCTGTGTGGCACAGAGAGGTGCATGATCTAGAATAGCAGAACCACACACAATTTTCAAAAGCAGCAATTATAATCATTTTGTTTACTTCAAGTCTCATCTAAACTAAAGGTACAGTGAGAAAGAAATTACAGCATCATTACAGCCCACATAAAACCAAGAGTTATGTATTAGTGATATTTATTAGCCTATAAATGATCATTTTTATTTCCAGGGGATTGGTGGATGGTGCAGATATAGCAGAGACTGATTTTTGTCTGGCTGTTTTCATCTGCACATAGCACATCTTGTCCTCACTTAGTGCTAATGGATGCCTAACATTAACATCACGTATCTTTACAATGAATGGCGTGCCATGTAGTGCTGTGCTACATAAATGGCCTGGATTTAGCATATGTTATCTGACTTTAATTGGCATCCATGTTAGTTATATCATATTTTACCCATAATCTGTTCCATTGCCTTCTACTCTGCAAATCATGTAATGGGCTGAACTCTGATGTCCATTTTATTTATTTTTTTAAGTAATGTTTTGTGTGGATAGACTCTGCATATTAAAGAGCTCATTAGGGATTAGAGAAACATACCTGTTTTTTTTTCGGAAACTGTGTCACACCAAACCTAATGCTTTGTGCTTTACTGGCACAAACCAGCCATGTTTTTCCAGTCCTGGAAACCCCTTTAATGTCATCAGACTACTGTATTCTACATTAAATAGTAGATTTTTTAAACAATGAACTAATACTTTAGGACTGTGCTGTTTGTAGTCAATGAGAAATAATATACTAGATAAACCAATAGAATGCAACAAAAAAAAGTTTTTTTATAATTTTTTTAATTTGCAAAGCAGATCTCAAAAGCTATCAAACTCATCTCTGCTTTAGATATAACAAAAAGCTACCTGGATTCAGAAACACAGCACTGGAATATCACAGCACAAAAATAGTGCAATCAGACATCCAACTTGGCATTAATAAATAGCTTGAGAAATGTTATCTTAAAGGGGATGTCTGTGCATAGGTATTTGATGACCTATCTACAGTATAAGTCATCAACACCCACCAGTCAGCTGAATTTTGCTTTCATGGCAGCCGGATGTAAACACTTTGATCAAAGCTGTGGAGCGCAGCTCCATACAAAGTTAATGGTTGCTGCTCCCGTTCTTTTGAATAGTACTGTAGTATCTGACAGCGCAGCAGCCACCATGCTTCACATCCAGGTGACACTGAACTGCTATTGACGACGTAACTTGTATATAAGTCATCAAATCCTTATGCCAGGATAACCACTTTAATCCTCTGATAGGAGAAAACCTGTCACAAGTTATGAAGATTGTGCATTTTGGGTCATGATAACCTTTGCTACATCTGCACACGTGTAGTTGTCTAGATTCTTCTACGTTAATATTACTAAATCAGTATGATACAGTCATTCCAGAGTGAAAAGTCAAATACTGTACATTCAAAATGCTTAAAATAGATTGTACTCAGTCAGCTGTAGAAAGGAATGTAAAAGTTCTATGTGTCTTCCACATCATGCAGTTTAGAATACAAGAAAAAGCTAAAAAAGTATAACTTTTATTACGATTACATATATAAAAAATGATTTAAGTTGGCAGAAAACATACAATATGACAAATTCCAGCACAGTGGCAACCTAGCAATGCATACAGTAAGATAGAATATGTATATAAAAAGTATCAAGTTTACAAATAACGAACACTGTGGAGAAAATAAAAACCTACATTATAAACATGAACCTATTCACAAATTATATGGCAAAAAATGCCATGTTCAATAGTGTAATGCAGAAAGCCAAGTCACTACAGATTCATAATCCCCAACTCAAGTTTCGCATACGATAATCTCGCTTCCTCAGGGGGTTAAAAATTTTCATTTTGATTCAATGGCCACATCTGCAAGGGTAAATTCACATTAGCGTTTCTTGCGTACCAATGCATTCCCATGGACAATAATGTGTTTTTTGACCCACTCATCCGCATGCGTGTATATTTGACGGATTTTTGACGCTTCAAAAATGCAACATGTTGCGTTCGCCGGACACCGCTGCATACCACGAAACAACGCATGCATATACAAACGCATGCGCACGCATGCAAATACATGTCCCCGCGTACACCAAGTTAAAGATATGTTCGCTTGACGCATGAGGATCAAACTCTGCGCACCGATACACAAATGTGAAACCAGCCTAAGCTAAGTATGTATCACATTATTCAGTTTGCTGGCAATGGCAATACTATATACTGAATAAATAGTTAATGAATCACTTAATGATTTCAATTACAATTTTGCTGCTTATGACTTTATTACTATTTCCAGAAGGTTTACAGATGTTGCAGCAACAAAATGCCTTCATCTGAATGGAACAAACTACTTCTAAATAGGAACATCCAGCTGGGATTTCAGATGTGACATTCCTTCCATCATAAATCATTTCCTTAAATACATATTGATCTGCTTCTGTTTGTTCTTTTCAATGTTCTCGGTGACATATTCCTAATTTGTGATATACTGTATAAATATTAGCTTACAAGGCTGACCTTTGTGGAATATTTTCAAAATCTTCATTTCTAGATCATTTCCATAAGGAATTAATTACATTTGTAAATCTATTGCTTTGCATCTGTAACTTATTTGTGACCAGTGACCACAGCTGCATTCACAAGTCTTTTGGCTACTGAGTTTCTGAGAAATGCCTGCTTCTTCAGTGTAGCTATAGAGTTTTTACTGTGGATTTGCATTCTGGTATAGTCTTTAATAGTCCAAAATTCAGTACAGCTTAAGTAGGACTTGTCATTTGCTAAAAAAAATCTGAGTGATCACAGGGCTACCCATTCTGCCGCTCTTTTCCTTTTTGCACTGTTTCATTACTTTGCATAGATATTCACATTTGTTTCTTTTGAAGCCAGTATGTGAAATCTCTGTTTGTAGTGCAATGAGTTGTTTTTTCAGAGTTTTCTCTGGGGGCTTGCACTTTTGCTTCTCCCTCTTAGACCATGCCAATCACAATGGCAGTGTTTGAGATGGATAGACTGCTAGACCAGCTGCTGAGCTGTGATTGACAGCATCTGGGAGCCATGATAGTGCACACCCAGAGAGAAAATTGAAGAAATGCCCAGTTGAACTACAATCAGAGATTTCACATATTGCACACCAGAAGAAACAAACGTGAATATTTCTGCAATGGAATAACACTGGTCTAAATTGAAAAGAGTGTCAAAATCAGGAAAGCTCAGGATTCTTACAAGTTTGTAAGCTCAATTCTTTTTTTTCAGAAAATGACTGGTCATCTTTAAGGCATTATGGAATTAAGCAGCACAGTTTATCTGTGTATCAGTACACTGTTCATTAATTTCTGTGGAAGCCATCATATATTCTCTTTTAAATTCTGCTGAAATGCAAGATAAAAAAATAATACATTTGCAAAATTACTCAACAATATTTAAAGGGGTTGTTCCATCTGGACCATTTTTAAAATATTGGAAATATGTGCCATAAATGTCCAGTGGATCAGTAAATTTGACAATTTTAGAACTCCCAAAGAAATGACATCTATGCACAGCCATTTTTCCCTTTCTGACAGAATGTGATAGGGCCCAATTATTGCGAAAGATGGAGCTCTCCCCCTTGAGACCCACATCAATCAGATATATATGATATATAATGTCGAAATGATATTAACGACATAGATTGGACAATTATTTCCTGTTTATTATAATGAAAAAGGACATTTAAGTGGTAGATTTATTTGCTAAACATTTATTCAGGATTGGATAAGGAAAATGAATTCTTACCAAAAAGATTGAAAGTACCTAATTAATGTACTTAGTTTATCTTACTTTAAAGTGCTTCAAAGTCCAAGATTCAGTTTGATCTTCAGTGGTCTCTTCACCAGTTTTTGTTTAATTTTCCACAGTGATGACATGACATAAAATTCATCTGTGTGACCACTGCAGCCAATCACTGACCTATTCTGGGATGCTTGTATGAACAGCATGACTAACAATTTAGGTAATTAGCTGCAGTAGACTCATACATGTTGGACACATGATTGCTGCAGCGCAGAACACTAAAGTGGTGGCACTGGCTTTGTTTTATATTTTATGGCTGTGGATTAGGCTCGGTACATACTACATCTTTTCAAACTGCTGGGCATATATGTTCAGAATATATGTGCCCGATAGTGTGCACAGTCACCATGTGTGTCGAGGCATCCATCCACCATATGGAACCTCTGAAAGAAATGTATATATTGCATGGTATATGTTTATTTCCACTGTATAGGAAAACACAATCTGCTGCACTTTCCTATACAGCTGTACCATTGGTATGTAGTCACATACCAGCTAGACAGAGGGCAAAAGTAAAAACTTTCCGCCTCCATCTGATGAATGGTCACTTTTGGCAACAGTGCACATACTTATTATGCACCTAAATTAGTTATTTTTTATATTCTCACATTCCCTACTTTTATGCATTAAAATCCTAAACAACCCCTTAAAACTTGATTGTGTTAATTTACTTACCGTACCTATGCAAAATGTACTATTTCCTTTTATTACTAGTTTAGACAGTTTAATCTATTTAGGTTTAAACCAGAAAAAGAAGGAATGAAAAGCAAGGTTTATTTTCTCTGCTCTTTCCACAATTTTATGAGCATATTTCAGGTCTGTATATTAATGAACTCCAAGAGTATCTACATTTTTGCCAGAAAACCTGATTAGTAATGGTGAAAAATGAAAAGTTTTCTCTGGGAAAAGTTTTCTTTTTCTTTTCTAATTTTCTTTGTTTAAAAAAATCTAAAAATATAGAGTGGGGAAAAAAATCAAAAATTAATGTATTTGGTTAAGAAACCAGTGTTAATAAATATGCTGGCTGCATTATAGTAAATTGTATCAGTCAATAAAAATATTTCAGTATTATTGTGTTTAAAGGGGTTCTTCCACCAAGTTAAAAGTGACCAGTTTTTGCTCGTGTTTTATTCTTGCTTCTCATCTGAATAATTTGCTGGTTCCCTGGGGGCGTACCTTTAGTCTGCTCTGCATTATGACTATTGTGTGAGCACCACCCCCTTGGAAACTATATTAAAAATTAACACTAAATAAAAGTGTGAAACCATAAGGTAAACTTAAAATAAAAAATGTGACATTCAGTGTAGCAGCATGAATTAATTACAAGCAAAAATTGGCCATTTTGATGTGGCAACTCGCTCGCTTTAAGAAAAAAAGTATTTGAAAAAACGTTAATATATTTTATACATTCTAAATAATTTCACGTTTAGCGTAATTTACAGAGATAAATGTGTAATAAAATAATTATGTTCATTGTAAAATAATTCATTCCATGTTGTTTACATACAAAATTGATAACAGCGCCCCCCACTTGTAATAAGTATATTTAGTCACTTATGAGTTGTGTACTGTGGACCGTTCACAGATTCGAATGTATCTTTTTCTATGAAGATTTTAATTCAGCTACTTTATTTGATTTTTATTATGATATATTATTAATATTTTCTATGCTGCAGCACAAGTTCCCTTTGCGTCAAAATATAACTATTATTGCTTTTGTTTTACAATTGATTTTAACATACAGAGAAAGCTATATATATATGTAGACAAATTTATAAGGAAATAGCCCAAGTTATATTTTGCACTGCAGAACAAATTAATTTGACATATGATCGTAATGATGTAAGATACGGTAATTGTATTTGGTGGATTTGGCTTGACCTATCTGTGCCATTTTGTGAAGGTTCTAGCCACTGATATATTACATTTTGACTTGCACTGTAAAAAGTCTCCATTATCAATCTCCTACCATGAATTTGTCTATTGCACTCTCTGTCTATGTTTATTATGAAAGAACTCTTGTATTAATGTTTAGCAATTCATACTTCATTAAAACAAAGCATTTTAAAGTTAAGCCATACCATGCATCATGTCCTCTAAGACGGAGGACTGTAGAGAAGACATATCAGCTTCCTCCTCACTGTGTGACCATTTTATGCTACATTTCGTAAGAGCTCGGTGTAAATGGCTTTTATATTAGTTACATGCTGAATATTAAAAGATTTTACACTAATCACCTTTTCATGTAGAATTAAAATGAAGGCCTCCAAGGTTCTGTCCTATATAGAAAAATATCTATCTAGGAAATTGATAGATGATACAAAAAGTTCCTAATTTTTTCCAAAGTAGATGTTGGTGTAATAGGAAAGGGTAAATTGTAAGACCCACACATTTATCCATTTTCTTGCTAGAAAAATATTTGTGTAATATGCCTTTAACTGTCTTTTTCAGTTAATTAATGAGCTGTGACACATGTAACATATAATGTGATGGTTTATTACATTTATATAATTTTGACTTTTACTATAATCACTTAGCCACTCATAGTTAAAAGAAATCAATCAGCAGGTTTTTGTTATTTGATCTGAGATTAGCATAATATAGGGGAAATGATCCTGATTCCAGCTTAGTATCACTTTACTGGATGCAATACTTAAGTGACACAATGACTTAGCAATGAAGCAGAGCTGAGTAAGCTAACCTTGCCCACTCCAGGCTTTGTATATACAATGTCCATAGACAGTGAGCTGCTTATCACAGGAGGGGGTGTGGACAGACTAGTGCTTGCCTTGCTGTAGTCCAACAATGATTATTTCTTAGTGATAAAATCTTCAAGGTAGGTAAGAAACAGCAAACAGTGTCTCAACTGCCGTCCTCAGATTACATAGCCAAAAACTGCTGACAGATTCCGTTTAAGGAAGTTTTAGCACCATTGACATTATAAGACTGGAGTTCAATAAATCATGAAGAAACAAATATACATATTACACTTTATTTGACAAGATTGAACACAGATTGCCAGGTGAATTAAATGCATGTATCAAGTAAGTGATAATAACGACACTTTTTTTTAAGGTGCATTAGGTGAATAATCTCTGCTTTACAGTTGTTGCATCTGGTGTACTTGAATAGGTCATATAGAGCTACTAAGTGTAAATCTGCTTTAGTCATTACCAAATATGTCTTGTCCAATGTGTTTTTCATCATAGAACCATAAGAACAGAGCTATAGAAAATGTCAGAAGCCAGGCAGCCATAATGTGTAATACTATTTCTGGCATTAGCATAGTAGTGTTTTTGTGAATGGATATCTCAACTACTCCACGTAGTTGATTCCTGACTTTTGCCTTCTTTTTTATTATTAAAAATGTATTAACATCCATTAAGAAGTTATTTTCTTTTTTTTAGAGAAAACAACATTGACAGATAATAAACTTTACAATTTTAGCTTTGTGTTGGGATCTCATACGGTGTACTTGATGACCCAAAATGGATTTCAAAATGAGACAATGATTATTCTCTATGACCATGTTGACCTTGGCCTTATCACGAGTTAATGCATGTGCAAAATTCTTCACTTGAAGCAGGAATTATTTTGTGAGGATGATGGAACGTGCCAGTTTTGCTTAAATGCCTTAGTACACAGACCTGGTGTCTGGGTATTCGTGTGTTGTGATGTCATTACATGGTTTGTCAATGTCTGCTCTGCACATGATTTTTACGTTCCTGGATATGGTATTGATCAAATGAACACATACTTTATGTTTAGAAATCATCATACCTGGCATGCTGATAATTCAAGAAAAGGTCTAAAAGTTAAATGTCATTCAAGCAACAGAGAACATGAAGAAAATACTAATTTGTTTTATTAAGAACACCAAAGCCATCATTGTATACAACACCTTTCTCTTATTCCCTCAGCAAAATGATTCTCCTGTATGTTGTCAAATCAGTCCAAAGGTTCTCTAGTTCCACCTGAAGTACATAGCTTACTGCTGCATACAAATGGTGTACACTTTCCTTGAATTTTGTTAAATGAAACTTTTTTACCTATATATAAATATATATATAAAAACATGAACAGACATCTGACATAACTGCTGTAAATATTCATTTACTGTATATGTATCTGTTGTCTTCTTATCCATGCTGTCATACTCTTCAGTGTTATGTTACTTGCTCCATCTACTGATTGATGAACGCGTAATTAAACATGTATCCTGACATAGTTTATGTAGGTCTCTTCTCAAAATAAAGTGCAAAAGATCAGTTCTGTGTCCTGTATTCATTAATGTGGATATAGCATGCTGTATAGCATTTGATTTAGGCTTCAAGTATGCCTTTAGATAACCATAGCACAAAAGAGAATTAATTCAAAATTTTAGTGACAATTTTTATATTCGTAGGTCCCCATGAATTTCAACAGTTTGAAGTTCAATTTGTGTGGATCCTCAAAAAAATTTGCCTGATGCAATTTCACAACCAAAAGAAGAGTCAGAGACGGGGTTAATGACTACAGGCGTGGCCAAGCGGACTTACCAATAAAATCCTGCATCTGTAACATCACATGGTTTAGTGCAGCCAATCAGGAGTAACTATCACAACAGGTCTTAAAAATTGGGGTTGGCCAAGCAGTGCCATTTTATATTTTTACAGTGTAATGACAGTGGTCAGATCATACGACTTTTTCCACATGAGGACAGGAAAGGGCCAAAATTGGATTGTGTTGTATTAATGCACTGGTTTTGTGTCACTCTTTATCTCTCTCCCTTCTCTCTCTCTCAATATTGAGGGACTGATACATTTTCTACACAACTTTCCAAGGTTGGACAATCTAAATTCACAGCAAATCAAAGTTTTGGAAAAATGTGTGGAACCTGGCAATTCGAATGTCAAAATGTTCAATTACTGTATCTCTAATCAGTGTCACAAATATATACGTCTGCCATAAAATTGTGAGCTGCTAAATACTCTGACCATAAGAAGGTGCACTAGAACGTACCCTCCTAGGAAGTCTTCGTGGCAACAGGGCAGGGGTTCTGTTAGTGAGACTCTCTTTTAGGTCATATAGAAATGCACTTATGGTTCAATTTAATAGTGTGGAGTTAAAATATTGCTACTGGAATCCAATCATAGTGTAACATATTTGTATGTTGGTATATCTGAAATAGTTAAGCCATCTACTGTAAATACTGCAATAAAAGCATTGATGTTTACAAAACAAGAAGCATACCAAAGGCATCAAATTGTGAATTTTCACATATTTAAAACAGCATATTTTCCACTCTATTCACATGACAATTCAAAGGTCATATTCTGTAGGTTTGCGTCTGAGGCATGCTTTACAATCATCCTTTCTATGTGGATCCTTGAACATAAAAAGTGATTGAATTTAGAAAAATTATTTTTGACCATGCTGGATTTTCGATCTAGCTGGAAGAAATTTAATATTTGGATCACTTTAAGCAAATTAGAATGTAGTTCATCTTTTTGGAGTATGAGGAATAAGTAACTTTATAGTTTTCTGCTCCTGGAGTGTTTGCCATTATTTTATGAAGGAGTCTCTAGGTTTCCTTAATTAATTTTAGTAGGTGCACTTAGTGGCTGTGGTGTGCAAAGAAATTATACAAAACATTTACTATAAAACACTAGATATCCGGTATCCACAAATGTAAAAAAAATGTATCGATAGTCCACTACGTGGAGCATATTTCACCAATAAAGTCACAGTGGCTGTTTTCCGTATAGTATGAGAGAAAGTGAGCTGAAAGTTGACTTCTGTTTGCGTACATTCATATCACCATCTGCTGAGATAATTTAGAAAGCAAAAAGTAATTATTTAGTTTGAGTGTTTGACTTTATTTTAGTTCTTTCACCTATAGTGGCAGATAATGGCCATGGTGTGACAAGATATGATGCAGAACATTTATTATATAACTTTGGAGATTTGCACATTTATTCAAGTGAAATTCAGTTCTCAAATTTCCCCAAATTTGTATTCCCCTGATGGTGGATTTTTTGTAATTCTCTCTTTTTTGCTGAACTATAAAAGGATGAGCAGTTATAGAATAATAATAATAATAATAATAATAATACTCACCTTTCACTTGTCCCACTGTTTCTGCAGCCAGCTGTCCAATCCTCCACGCCTCTTATTTTTTTAATTCCACATTGCATGGACTTCTTCAGCCTCTTCACTCCAGGCCAGGACATTTGGCATGACCAGGTCTATGACATCCCTGTGCATTGAGCAGTTATAGAACACGTTAGGACATCAAAACGTTATGATGCGCATTGCCCAAGTGATGACTCAACACACTTTGATGTCTGAGGCCTTATTGTGTCAAAAGTCCTGTGCTGGAGTGAAGAGGCTAAAGAAGATCCGCATGATAGGGAAGGGGGAATGAATCTGCATGGAAGATTGGACAGTGGGCAGAAAGAATGGTAAAATAGATGAGCAGTGAGGTAAGTATTATTTCTATTTATATAACATCTTCCATTTATAATAAAGAACATTTATTTCACAGAAAATAACTTTTCTGAAATCAAATTTATCTGCAAAATTTGCATGATTTGTCAAATTAAAATCTCAGTAGAACCACTGATCACTACAAAACTCTGAATATTTGTTCTTCACCAAAGAAACAAATTCACCAATGGGCATCCTTGTAGAGTATGTGTAACAAACCAAGTGAGGGTATGTTCAGATTTTAGCTGTATCTATGAGAAAATGGGCTAAGATGACAAGGTTGACTTCTACTTATACAAGGTATTATCTCTATAGACCAGATAGAAGAAATCAAGTTTTGAGTTCACTTTCTATAAGAGGCAATGTAGGAGAAAAGTCTCCAATTGTCTTGTTTCAGTTTCTGTATGTCATATCTAATATAACTATTTATGGAACTCTTCCCAATTGCAGTGGTGCAGTGGCAATAAGGGTAATAATAGTTGGATTTGATGACAGCTGAGATTTGTTAAAAATCACAGTGAGCATCAAGTGCTGGGGTTAGTAATGGAGAGGTGTCTATCAGACATCCTCTTTACTAACCCAGTAATAAAAAAATAAACACACACACACAAAGAAAAAAATACTTTATTAGAATAAAGACTACCCCACACTATCACTCATTAACCAATTTATTGAAAAAAAATAAGAAAAACTCCAAGCAGGTCCAAAGTAATCCATCACATCTGATAACTGAGCATTCCCAAAAGAGAAATTGACATGCTGTGACTTGGAAACTTGCACTGCAGGCGAGTTTACACAGCTTAAAAAAGGAGCACATTGGGCATAGGATTTCTATTAATTCAATCCACTGTACTTGAACAGTACAAGTCAGCATTTTTATTGCAGTGAAAATATGTTGCGTACAGATTACTTATCAGACAGCCTAATGGACTGACAATAACATATACAAAGTCGAAGATAAAAATTGATTTTGCAGGAAAAAATGTTAGGAAGCATTGTTTCCTGTATAGTAACTTGTATATCAGGCAAAATTAAAAAGAGTAAAAAAGAAACCTGCCACCTCTACCTCTTAATAGCCAGACCATCTCTCATTGTATTTCCCTATTGCATATTACTACAGTAGATGAATGTAATTTAACATTTAACTGCCTTGTGGTGTGTGTGACATGTCCAGACACATCCTGTTAATTTATGAAGGCAGGACTCTGAAACTCACAAAGCCTATTTGGACAATACAAGAACTGCCAAAAATTAGAAGGAAGAGGGACTCCGATACACTCTGTATTAGACATAAAAGAGGGCCTTATACACATTCTGCTAAAATGGTTAGGCAGTGTGATTTCTAGAGACATAAAGGCTATGCATTTATGCTAAAATTAGAAGGAGGGACTGCAATACACTCTGAAAGACATGTACAGTAGGGCCTCAGAAAACATATTTTTCACATTTTTAGGAGTGGGACTCCTAGACTTGAAAGTCTATGTAATAAGTGTAAGGGCTGAAAAACAGTAGGCCTCATATACAGTACAGATCAAAAGATTGGACACACCTTCTCATTTAAAGATTTTTCTGTATTTTCAAGACTATGAAAATTGTACATTCACACTGAAGGAATCAAAACTATGAATTAACACATGTGGAATTATATACTTAACAAAAAAGTGTGAAACAACTGAAAATATGTCTTATATTCTAGGTTCTTCAAAGTAGCCACCTTTTGCTTTGATGACTGCTTTGCACACTCTTGGCATTCTCTTGATGAGCTGCTGTGATGGGACTTGAGCATCAGTTCGAACGCTCACGATACTCAATGGACTAATGAGCAATGGCGAGCACGCTCGCTCATCACTAATAGCAGTAGATTCAGCATCACTAATTGGAAGCCAGCAACATATTAGGTATAAGTTGTTCTCCATTTAAGTTGAATGGCTAGAAAAGCAAATGATCTTCTTTGTCCAAAAATAATGAAAACATTGTGAAATGATATGAAAGTGATGAATGTTTTTCTAGTCATTTCTACCAATTCTACTGCAATTAGCAATGTGTTTTATCACCAAGCTTCTCCGGAGACACACTTGCAGCTTCTCATAATAGTCTAGTTGAAGTAAACTTGTTTCTTGTACTGGCCCAAAGGGAGGACACAGCAGGCAGTTTTCAATGTATCTGGAAGTGGTCCAGAACATGTTAGTTTCCCATCTGTTACATTTGACTTTTTTTTCATGACAATTTTTTCCGCTAGCCTGAAAAATATATTATTTGCTAAATCATATGGCATAGTGAATGATCCAACCATTGTGTGAAAGATCTGTATGCCATGAGCGAGAAACACAGAAATCTAATTTGAATGAACACTTAAAATCATAAATGTACTTTATTATTTTACATTACAGTCCACTAAATGCATTTAATCTATACACGATAACCCGTAAGAGAAGCTATTAATCATCAATTACAGCAGAAAGCTGAGATCTCTGTGAGATACACCAGATGTTCAGCTTTCTAAACATATCATATAAAGAAATCTTATTCTGAAGAAAAGTTAACAAATATAACTATGATTCATGTTTTTTTTTCAAAACAAATGTAATTAGGTAGTATAAAATTCATCAGCAATGCATCATCCAAAAAAGCAAATCATTTATTGGAGATCCACCATCACATTATGCATCAGCCTAACAAGAGGTGTTGCTCAAGAGCATATGTTTAGTCCAATATGTAGTGTGATAGTGGATCTCCAAGAATTTTTTTTTTGAACAATGATATCCAACATTTTTCTATTTTTGAATATTTCTATTTGGAAAAAGAATCTGGATTGTTTGCTTTTTGCATCAGAATACAAGTCTAAGTTATCGTGTGTTAGTGCTGAAATTTTTCTAATTAAACAGAATATGCATTTAACATAATGATGCTTTTTATTTAGTTATACAGATGTGATGTTCCTTACCTTTCCTATTGACTTCTTATATCAGAAAATTAGTGGTGTGAGATGAACACCTATGGAAAAAATCCACAAAAAAAATTGCCTCACGGTGTTAGGGTCTGCGGAACGCACCAAATATATGATGTA
>VIAB01014685.1:39544-50243 GCA_009801035.1 Oophaga pumilio | reverse complement strand
CCTCTCCTGTTCGGTGTACCCCTCATATCACATGTGCATTTTTGGTCTTTACTTCTTTCCCTACTTTATTTGAATATCCTGTTTTTTATGTGATTAATAAAATTTACAGTTTTATATATATTGATCATTTTGGGAATTTCTTTCTATCGTCGGTTTTTAGTTCTTTTGTATAAGCCACTAAAACATGTGCAGAGTAGAATTCCACCATGTCGGAACATATCGTATATCAAACGGTTAACCATTAGGCTGAAAGACCTCTTTAGTGATGCAAGTTGATGACCTGCAGTGTGAGAATGGTGGAAGTAAACACACAGCAACCATGCTTTCTGCAGCAGCGCATCCAGGCAGGGATAGTGGGGAAGAAACTGCTGTTCCACCATGTTGAGAATATGAGCCATGCAAGGCACGTGTGTGAGGTTGACCCGGAGTAGGGCCGACTAAGTTCACACCGTTATCGCACACAGCCTTCCCTAGCTCCAGGGTCAGTGGAGACAGCCATTGCTCAAACTCGGCCTGGATAGCTGTCCACAACTCTTGAGCTGTGTGACTGCGATCTCCAAGGCATATTAATTTAAACACTGCCTGGTTGCGGTGAGCCCTGGCTGTGCAGTACGGAGGTGGGGGGATTCTCTCTGCACTGTTGAAATGCATGTCTCATTAAGGGAAAGGTTTAGGGCGCAGGTGGAGACGCTAAAGGAGGTGGAGGAGGCAGAAGCAGTGGAGGAAGTGTTCAATACAGAGGTTTGTCCTGCAAGCCTTGGGTATTCCAAGACTTGTGGAGTAGCCCCTTGCTTTCTTGCCCCCACAGCTACCAAAGTCACACAGTGCCCAGTCAGCGAGATTTAACACCCCTGGCCATTTTCGCTCGTCCACGTGTCAGTGGTGAAATGCACCCTGGCAGACATAGATTTTTTTCAAGGAACAGGTAATGTTGTCTGTAACATGCTGGTGTAGCCCAGGCACAGCTTTTTTAGAGAAGTAATGGAGACTGGGGGACTGCGACGGCCATCTGCTTTGGGAAACCGTCTGTATCCACCAGGTGGAAAGGCTGCATTTCTGTTGCCAAAATATTGGAGATGGTGGAGTTCAAGCTCTTAGCTTTGACATGTGTAGGAGGAAACATTCTTTTATGTGACCATAACTGTGGAACCGATGGCTGGCTGCTGTGCTTAGAGAGGGTGAAGTAGGGTGAACCCAGCAAACTGCTGGACTGTGAGTGAGGTGAAAGAGGAGATGTTATGGTGGAAGGAGAAAGATCTGGTATACTCGGTGAAACAAATAAGCAGGCATTTCCACTTCTGTAATAGCTGATGGGCTCTCACTCACCCCAACTGTAGAGGGTAAGCAAGTGGAGGTTCTGCGGCCAGAGACCTGTGTGAGAACACATGCACCGGTGACAGAGGAGGAAGCAGCAGATTCGATTGATGGTGGTTGGTGAGGCCCGCTAGGCCGTATTTTAGCACAGTGTGATTACCAGACTAAGGCATGTTGATCTTGCATGTGCTGGTTCATGCATGTAGTAATATTTGCCTCTACAGAGCCATTTTTTACCAAGTTGGAAGATAACGTGAGTTGGGTCGTCCTTTGAGGTTTCAAAAAAGGCCCAGACTAGGCAACCCTTGCCGCCCATGTGAACTGCAGACTCGCGACTGCTGCTGGACACAGCTTGTCATGGTTGCTTCACTCTGTGTCTGTGCTGCAAGCCGCAACTTGACCCCCTCATCTTCCTCCTCTGCTGAGCAACTTAGCTGCATACTTCTGGGTTCACACCAATTGGGATCTTCAACATCATCGTCATCCTCTATGTTCTCCCACTCCTCGTCCTGAGTTTCACCCTGCTCCTCTTCCTGCCCTAGCAGAACAGTACAGTCTGCATGTGCCACAGGTATCTTAATCTCATCAGGAACACCTCCATCCCCGGGGGTTACAAAGGTCTGGATTCTGCTTGGACCCTACTTCATCCGGATAGGATCCAACAGGAAAAAATTTTCGACATCGGTGCAGATGCTTTCCTCCTCTTGATTCTGTGAATCTTTGGAGCAGACCTCTGATGCCTATGGAATATAATGTGTGAACAGCTCTGCAGACTCACCCATCTGTTGGGTGGTTGGAGAGTTGTGAGATGTTGGGGTGTCACCTCTGAGGATTGTACTGTATGTGATGTTAAGGTGAAGGAAGAGGAGGAGAGGCCACTTGATGCATTTCTTGCCATCTACTGGAGCACATGTTCTTTCTGGCCCTCATCTACAAGGTGTACCGCTATTCGGCTGCCAAAGAAAGGGAGTCGAGTAGCCCTTCCAGTAACAGATGTTGTCAGTTGTCTTTGGATAGGATGAGAGGGTGTTTGTTCAGTAGAGCTTTCAGTAACATTACCACCTAACCCATGTACACATCGAACACCAAGCCTATTTCCCCTTCCAGCACGTCCTCGCTTTTTCCCTCTCATGTTGAATGTACTCTTCCCCTCTTTTAACCAGCTGTTTCACAACCCTAGGCCCACACCTGTCAGTCACCTGTCAGTAAATCAACAATCTATATTTATTTGCTGAGATAATGAGGCTGGACCACAGAGTTAGCACAAAAGATTTAGCTGCTGAAATGTGGATTCCTTGATGGACAACTCTATTAGCGCTAAGAATTTAGATGCTGAAATGTGGATTCCTTGATGGACAACTCTGTTAGCGCTAAGGATTTAGATGCTGAAATGTATACTGCTGGCTGGACCACACAATTTGCACTAAGGATTTAGATTCTGAAATGTGGACACCTGGCTGGACCACACTATTAGCACAAACTATTTAGATTCTGCAGTGTGAATTCTTGGCTGGACCACACTGTTAGCACAAACTATTTAGATTGCGAAATGTGGACTCCTGGCTGGTCCACACTATTAGTAGAAAGGATTTAGATTCTAAAATGTGGCCTGGTGTCTGGCCCACACTATTAGAAAAAAGGAATTGGATTCAGAAATGTGGACTCCTTGTTGAACCACATTATTAGCACAAATAATTTAGATTCTGAAATGTGGCCTGTTGTATGGCCCACACTATTAGCAGAAAGGATTTAGATTCAGAAATGTGTACTCCTGGCTGGCCCACACTATTAGCACAAACAATTTAGATGCTGAAATGTGGCCTGGTCTCTGGCCCACACTATTAGCACAAACTATTTAGATGCTGGAAGGTCGATTTCACACAGGATCCTATCTATTGATCTGTCTACTATCTAATTATTTGTCTACTTGCAGCAGCAGGAGCAGCCTCTGCGCTGTTACACTGACAAAATTGCACAAAAACAACATGTCAGCTTTGGAGAGGAACTTGTGACATTGGCAGACAATGACTGAAGCCCTGTGTCTGGTCATTCTGGATGGTTTCTGCACCATGATTTGGCTGCCAGAATCTCCACACATTAAGTTAACAAAAATTAAAAAAAAATAAATAAAGTCCGCCGCTATTCGGACCTCTCCCCACCCACTCCCCTCATCAAACACGTCCCCCGCACTCATCATACAGCACCACTGTCCTAGCCAAAGTCCTAACAAAGGCATTAGTGGAAACGTGATCATTTAGTGAACTTTAGTCGAAATTTGCAGATTTTGAGGAAAATGCTCGAGAATCCGAACACAAATTCGAATGTTGCAGCGTTCGTGCTGACTTTAAGGTTGGCTAACGTTTTCTTAACAAGTTGGCTCATCTCTATTCCTGACACATGGCTAATCCATCATTCTCAGTCACTCAGTCAGGGAGAGAGTCTTGTAGTAACTTTTGCCTCTCATGCTGCCTGCTTTCTCTGATGGGAGAAGACCTATACTTGAATTTTAATGTGGAACATGTAAAAGTCTGGCACAATATAACTCTGGGGCAGGACCCCAAAAATAGGGACTCCCCTGACAAATTCAGATCTGTTGACAAGCATAATATTATAAACTGATGAGCAAAAGGGTAGCAATGTTTTTTTGAAATTTTGACTTTCAGGCTCCAAATCTTACCATCCACTACTGCTTTGAATGTGCTACTAACGTCATTTTATAGACAATCATCTTTGCTATCTCATGCATAAATTTGACCACCTTTGGCTTTCAACACTGCCTGAATCCTTCTGGGCATGCTCTTGATCAGATTCAAGAATGTCTCTATCGAAATCTGATACCAGGTCTCTTTTTACATGTTCCCAAAGTTGGTGCATACTGGTTGACTCACTTGGGCATGTATAAAGCTTTTTCTGCAACTCTACCACAAGTTTTCCATTGGGTTGAGGTTTGGGTACTGTGTTGTTCTTTCCATACTCATAGTAGTGAAATGTGTGAAGTTACTCTTCTTGTAGGATACTCACATATAGCTCAGCATTGAGACCACCATCAATTTTAGTCAATTTTCCAATGCTTTTGGATGTGAAACAACCCCATGTCATCAGGATTCCTCCACCAAATTTGACAGTTCCTTCAATGTCTCGATCCGTTAGACCCTTTTTTCCTTTTTCCCTTGTTTCTTCCAGACCCAGTTGCACCCATCAGAGCTTTGTCTATTGATTTTCGTCTCAATGCTCCAAATCACCTGTTTCCAATCTTCTACTGTCCACTTTTTGTACTTTTTGCAAACTAGAGCCGATGCTTCTTATGACTATATTGAAGTTGAGGATTCTTCACCTTTTTTTGGGCCACCATTCCAGACTTGTGTAACGTGTATCATACAATGCTTGCATGAACGTCTGTGATTTCACTTTTATGAAGCATACAAGCCACCTCCACTGTTTGTCGCACCAGAACTGATAGATCATGGGATGAGCCGACTTGAGACTCCCATATTTTGCCTGGACGTCCACTTCTTGGTATTTAAATGGATGGACGAATGGACTTCATTTCATATTCTTCCAACTGTTATGGCACTCACATGTTGCAGTTTGGCAATTTTCTTGGCCAAAATGAGAGACCGCTATCGATGAGCTGAATGATGCTGTTTCTCTTTCTTGAGAAATCTTCTTCATGGCTGCTCCTCGATTCGAACCAGTGACCTTTCACCTGGGAATGAACTTAATATAACACTGAGCTATTAGATAATGTGAGAACAGATTGTAATTTGTAGTATACATGAAGAAAAAGATTTTACAAAACCAGGAGCAAAACAGTAACAATGCACTGACAAGACAAGAATCTACATAACTAATCATATCCTAAATTATTGCAAGTCAAATTTATGTATGAAATAGCCAAGATGATTCTTTATGAAATGATGGTCATGCATAAAAGGATTGGGATGAGGGGGCCATGCATACCAGGATGGGGATAAGGAGGCCATGCATACCAGGATAGGGATGAGGGGGCCATGCATACCAGGATAGGGATGAGGAGGCTATGCATACCATGATAGAGATGAGGGGGCCATGTATACCAGGATAGGGATGAGGGGGCCATGCATGCCAAGATGGGGATGAAGGGACCATATGTACCAGAATAGGGGATATTAGGGTATGTGCACATGTTGCGGATTCTGCTGTGGATTTTTCTGTTCAGATTTTGCTAAATCCGCAGGTAAAATGACCTATGTTTTACCTGCAGATTTAGTGCAGATTTACTGCAGATTTCCCCTGCGTTTTGAGACCTGCGTATTCCTGTAATGGAGCAGGTCTCAAAACGCTGCGGATCTGCACAAAAGAAGTGACATACTGCAGTTTTAAATCCGCAGCGAATCTGCGCGGAAAAATCCGCAGCATGTGCACTGCGTTTTTTGATTTCCATTGACTAGAATGGTACTGTACATCACTTGCAGTTCTGCTGCAGATCCGCAAGGCCAAATCTGCTGCGGATCCGCAGCAGAATCTGCAATGTGTGCACAGACCCTTAAGTACAGAATTGAACACATCTTTTGCTTCAATTTTTTACTAATTTCCTCCTCTAAAACCGAGTTGTGTATTATGGTCCAGTGCATCTTATAGTCTGAAAAATACTGTATTAATTCTGTTATAATAATGCCAGAAAATATCATAATGCAAGTAAAATCCAGAAAAGAAATGAGTATGTAAATAAAGGGTTGCAGCCTTGGTGCTTTAGGGGCTATTAACGTCCTCTCTAGAACATCAAATCACACCACTATTATAAATAGATTGTGGTAGGTGGGGAAAACATGTTGTTCTCTTTCAGAAGAAATATTAGGGGCTTGCATTTGTACAGTTTCACTTCATAAAGTGCTAATTTTTGTTTTCGTTCCTTTAATCTAGACCCACCTAAAAAAAAATTCCTACAAAATTATATATATTATTACATATTTTCCTACCCTACAGACTAATTTTTTGTTAAAGCAACTCCAAGGCCAAAGAACAAAAATGACTCTATATATAAATCTAAAAATACCAACGTTCTAATCCTGGAACAAAAGTCTATTTGTGCAGAATCTGATTTTTTTTTTTTTTTTTTTTAAAGAAAGAAACAGCAAATGGCAGTGATTTAATTATTCGTTAAAGCCTTGAAGCAGGTGCTGTAAGAAACTCTACTCTGAGGAATTTCTAAATGAAGGATGGAAAAAAAAAAACCAGAAACTATGATTGGACGAATATTCTGAAAAATAAGAGATGCTGCCCCTTTAAGAAAAAATAAACGAAAATATGATCTAGCAAAAAAAAAAAAACCTCTGCCATTTTCATCCTGGCCTTGATTAATGATTTTTCTGTCTAATAAAAGGTTCACAAACCATCTGTTTTTCTCCCTAATGCCTTGCCCAAAGGTTTTTCGTTCCTATTTTGGGCTTTGGGCCAAGTGACATTCCTCTCGTTTTTTTTTCCTAAGCCTTGTAAACAAACCCTTCTCTCTTTTTAATCTTCCAGTACTGCTTCTTACCCATCGTTATGCATATTCATTGCAAGTAAACAGTTTTAGTGTCTACACTTAATCTCTTCCACTGGCAATTACTGTTCTATGCTGTTTTGTAATGCAGAAGGGCCAACGCTTTCGCTTCTAATAACAGCTGGGTCGCAGATGGGGCCTGCAGTCATTGTAGAAAATAAAAATTTACAAGATGCCAGTGGAATTTATTTCAGTTTTATGGAGTCACAAGAGGAACCTTTCTGTTATCTGCCTTCAGTGAAATTTGCAGGCATAAGGCGAGCTTTTGACATTTAATCAAAGGGGGGTCAGGTAGGGTCGCAAACAAAACTAGGGAGAAAGCAGGTGGATGGTATTAGGTGGTGCCACGGTTAATTTATCTAAAAGTGATCGGTTTAGATGTGGGCAGCCAATATCTGGATATACCTTGATACGGAGCGCCCGGGTGCTATTTTGTCTTCCGACCAAGGCAGGTGTTTCCTTTATACGAGAGTGGCTAAATCAGTTTGCGGATTTCGGTAAATGCACAATAGTTTTTCCTCTATAAATAATTAAGGCTGGATGAATTCAAAATAATCAGTGATTTAGACATTTCCCTCTTGCCATTGTTGCTTTTGTCTTTCACCAAGCAATGGGTCGGCAGTAAATGTGGGATCTATATTATCCTAAATTATTATTACTTCTGCTTATTGAAGGTTTCGGAATATTAAAATATCATGCGGAATTTGCCTGGGCTGTTCTGTTGCAAGAATTCAGGAATAGACTGGGTGACAACCCCTTCATTTTTAGTAGTTTACTTAATTCTGCTGTTGTCACTGAATCCCCAGGAGGCCCCGGTAGATGATGGGAGCCTGTAGCCTAGCAGTGTTCTTTGCTCCTCCCTGAAATGGGCTGGAGTTTGCACAGCGCATGTGACATGCTGCACGCCGCTGCACACAGCACAGCCCGAAACCCCTCCTGGGCATCAGGCAGATACAGTATTCCTGTTTCTCTAGCTTCTTGCTCACAATTTAAAGGGAGTCTATGTACACAGCATGACTGTTCAAACCAAGCCGGGCACTCGACGCATCATTTTGGAGCCAAACATTTAAATACACTTTCCCACCTGCTACTTTTCCCTCAATTGTGTCTTATTTCACATTTTTTTATAAGCACAAAAGACCACTTGCATAGATTTTCATATCTGTTCCCCTTTTGATAACAATTATTTTTAAACAACCAGACACTTTATTTTTACAGGGACTGGGGCTAGTAACAGTGATGTGAATTGACAGTGGCATTTTTATTTTATTTTATCCTTGCCTTTTTAATTTATTGAATAATGTATTTATTTATTTTTCATTTATTTAGCAAATTATGCCCCCATATAAGGAGCATTTCAACATTTATATACTTTTTTTAATCTGTTTTCCCCCTGTAACTGGGGCTGTATATAAAACCCAGTTACAGTGGAAATTCAGCCTCCTGCCTAAATATCCGAGCTGGCTGGGCTTCCTATGGACCAGCAGCTCCTGTTCCCTCCCTAGACCCAGTGATTATAGGACTGCTGAGTCTGGAGGAGGCACCACCATTAGCACAATCTTTTGTTATTTAAATAGCGCTTTTTTAGCGCTGTGTATACAGTGATTGTGAGGGCAAAGATGGTAACAAACCTTCTCTGGCTTCTCTATGGGGAGACTGACTGTGTCCAGCAGCCAGTTCTTACATGATCACATGCAGCGTAACTCTATTATGCAGTGATATTTTTGAACATCACTACAGAGTCGAACATGAACCGTCTGGACGTTTATCGACTATGGGCGGTCCAGAGGTAGTTAAGTAATTTCCAACTGTAGCTTGTGATAGATTTAATTGGATAAAACCTTAACTTGTGATATCAGGACAAGTCATCATGGGATACCAAATCTACTATCTGCAGAATGATTTGTATAATTGCAGTTAGGGAGAGAAATTGAATGACTCTCCTCTAAAAGGCAAATTAGAGTGGGTTAAGGAGGCTACTGTATCTTTGGATACAGTACATGAGCATAGTGTGTACTGTATGTGACTATAATAAAGAAGCAGCAATCAAAGAAGTGTAGACAGCGTCCAGTCCAGGGTGTTCAATTTAAAGAAGGTGAAGTTTATTTTGCCACAAATAGAACAACGTTTCGACCCACAGTGGGTCTTTTCATAGAGATCTTATGGGGATACATGCCCTAAACAGTCAGTAAAAAAGATTTCATTTGCTTCTACTTTTTGTTCTGCTAGTGGACGGATATCAATCATCTTGAATAGACACTGGTCACTATTAAACAGAGGTTTACCCTCTACTAGTACTGTCAGCTTCAAATCTCGGCCTGTCCTTTCATATAGATGAGGCAGAAATTTGAGGGACAAATTGTTAAAATCCGATTTTGACCCTATCAAAATGTCGATACAGACCACACTGAGCACTCTCAAATTTGAAAATTTTCCTTGTTTGGGCTGCACCTGCTTTGGCAACATGGTTAATGGAGACTCTTTTTGCCATCCTTTGAAGGGGAAATGATATTTTCTCAGAGAGTGAGATATACATGTTCTTCTAACTTTGTGGTTTTTGTGGTCTCTTGCCCTTGTGACATGTTCTACTTGGAGGAGACCACCATGGAGATACAAGCACTATGGGGACAGGCCTTACTGAATTGCTTGTTCAAAATTTTTTGTGTTTTTTTGTGGTGAACAGGCATTCAGGAAACCAATTAAGGTTCACAGTTATTGATAGTGTCCCCTTTCCAAGGATAGGGGGTGACAGACATAAAACTCTTGAAAATGAAAGAATTTAAGTGGATTTTTGTACTAGGGAGTTTATAATCTAGAGGATTTAATATTGAATTTCATTTACCAAGTTGCCTGTCGTGAGCCACCTCTTCTTGAAATCCTTATCAGTATTTGTTTTTAATTTTTTGGCTTTTTTCTCTTCATCTTGAAAAAGACCCATCATTGGTCAAAACATTGTTCTATTTGTAACAAAATAAACTTCATCTTCTTTAAAGTCAACACTCTGGACTGGATACTGCCTACACTTCTTTGATTGCTGTGATATCTCCAAGTGGGTTCCTTGGTGAATATGGATGGGCGTCCCACATTGGGAGTGTTGCCAGACACTTTTTTTAATATGAAAGAAGCACTCCTCCTATCAACGTTTTTATCCTCCTAATATACTGTAATCATCATATTATATAGCACTGTGTACTTACGATTGTTCATTTTGCCTGTCTACTTTGCTAATTTTTCTCTTTTCTATTTGGTCAAAGATATCAGGTGATTAGAAACTGACTAGCTGAATCCTTCTACAGTATGTTCTATGTGGAAAAAGGAAGTCTCTTTTTCCAGCATGAGTTATCACTGCAAAAGTCACTTGCAGGGGGAAGGAGCGGAGGAGCTGGATCAAGAGCAGGAGTTGAAGAGGGGTGTGACGACTGACTGGACTTACCCTGGAGAGGGGTAACTAAATGACTACCTGGTCTTCACTAGAACCTCTGATAATGAACTAGAAATTAACTGCAGCTAGGGCCTAAGCTCAGGCAACGTTTTGAGGGAGGTGCTGCCTAATATATCAACTGCTGGCAGGGGATAGGCCAGGGAAGAAAATCTCTGCAGGATACAGTGACTTTAAATTTTTGCAGAATCTGGCCATGCTTCTCCATATAGCCAGGTAGAGACTCTCCAACAACAGGAGGATATAGCAGTGCAGGAAGTATTGCACGAGGCAGCCCAGAGAGATAGTCTTACACTGGGAGGAGCAGATTGGTGCAGCAGTGGGTAGGATGGCACCAGGGCCGGCGTTAGTGGCAGGCAGATCAGAAGACCGGAGTCAGGAGCAGCGCGGGGCACGAGGAGAGGTGAGGATTGTGGTTTTTT
>VIAB01014684.1:52255-65856 GCA_009801035.1 Oophaga pumilio | reverse complement strand
AATATCTGGCCTGTAGGTAACTATTTTTTTTTCAGAAAACTGGTTTCAATAACTTGACTAAGACACTGCAACAAAATTTAAATAGAGGCCTGAAATGGTACAATTTTGAGCCCACTATCTGATCCGTTTGACAGACAAACAACAGTTTGAAATATCTGGCCTTTAGCTATCAATTTTTTGTTCAGAAAACTGGTGTCAATAACTTGGCTAAGACACTGCAACAAAATTTAAATGGAGGCCTGAAATGGCACAATTTTGAGGCCACTATGTGATCCGTTTGACAGACAAACTACAGTTCGAAATATTTGGCCTGTAGGTAGCTATTTTTTTTTTCAGAAAACTGGTGTCAATAACTTAGCTAGGACACTGCAAGAAAATTTAAATTGAGGCCTGAAATGGCACTATTTTGAGTGCACTTATATGTGATCCGTTTGACAGACAAACCACAGTTTGAAATGTCTGGCCTGTAGGTAACTATTTTTTTTTCAGAAAACTGGTGTCAATAACTTGGCTAAGACATTGCAATGAAATTTAAATGGAGGCCTGAAATGGCACAATTTTGAGCGCACTATGTGATCCGTTTGACAGACAAACCACAGTTTAAAATAGCTGGCCTGTAGGTAACTATTTTTTTTTTTTCAGAAAACTGCTCTCAATAACTTTGTTAAGACACTGCAATAAAATTTAAATTGAGGCCTGAAATGGCACAATTTGGAACGCACTGATATGTGATCCATGTGACGGACAAACCCCACTTTAAAATAGCTGGATTTTTAGCACTGTAATATGGAAAGGATCTGGCTGTATTCTGCAGTGCCAACAAGCAAATGGAGCAGAAAAACGGTGTTCTATGGATTGCTTTTAAAGCAAATAATCAGGATTAAGATCCAAAAAAATTATTTCTGGCCCCTGATTCCTGGGGCTATGTCTATAAATATCTGTAATAGGCAGCAGCAGCAGACAGAACTGGAATGGACCCTCTTGCTATATGCAATGAAGTCTGCCACATACACTGCCTGCCTAGCACTGATATCTATTCAGCTTTATTAGTCCTCAGAATGACTGTTGGTTGAGATGGATATGTGTATTAGAGATGGTATACCCACACTAATTACGAAGCAAACAATTCTCTTCCTAGCTCAGCAGCAACTGTCCCTACACTGCCTGATTCCAGAGCAGACTGTGACAAGCATGGCGGCGCTAGATCTGATATAGACCTTATTTGGCTTTGCGGCCAGCCAATCACTGAAATGCCACAACCAATATGACTGTGCCATTTCAGTGTGTGGCAGACAATCCCTGCATGTTCATTGGCTCTCTAAAGAGCGCCAAACATGCAGGGCGGGGACCCAAGCTCCCACCTAGCAACCCCGGAAATACTCGGCGAGCTCCGAGCATCTCCAGCAGTGAGATGCTCGGGCGAGCACCGAGTAGTGATGAGCATACTCGTTCATCACTAATTACAAGCTATGCAGACAAGGATGGGGATAAGGAGTCATGAAGACAAGGATGGGGATAAGGAGTCATGCATACAAGGAAGGGAATAAGAAGCCATGCAGACAATGATAGGGATAAGGAGCCATGCAGACAAGGATGGGAATAAGGAGCCATGCAGACAAGGATAGGTATAATAAGGAGCCTTTCAGACAAGGATGGGGATAAGGAGCCATGCATACAAGGATGGGAATAAGGAGCCATGCAGACAAGGATGGGGATAAGGAGCCATTCAGACAAGGATGGGGATAAGGAGCCATGCAGACAAGGATGGGGATAAGGAGCCATGCATACAAGGATAGGGATAAGGAGCCATGCAGACAAGGATGGGGATAAGGAGCCATGCATACAAGGATAGGGGTAAGGAGCCATGCAGACAAGGATGGGAAAAAGGAGCCATGTGGACAAGGATGGGAATAAGAAGCCATGCAGACAAAGATGGGAATAAGGAGCCCTGCAGACAAGGGTAGGGTTAATGAGCCATGCAGACAAGGATGGGAATAATGAGCCATGCAGACAAGGATAGGTGATAGGTATAAGAAGCCATGCAGACAATGATGGGAATAAGGAGCCATGCAGACAAGGATGGGGATAAGGAGCCATGCATACAAGGATGGGAATAAGGAGCCGTGTGGACAAGGATGGGAATAAGAAGCCATGCAGACAAAGATGGGAATAAGGAGCCCTGCAGACAAGGGTAGGGATAATGAGCCATGCAGACAAGGATGGGAATAATGAGCCATGCAGACAAGGATAGGTGATAGGTATAAGAAGCCATGCAGACAAAGATGGGAATAAGGAGCCATGCAGACAAGGATGGGGATGAGGAGCCATGCATACAAGGATGGGAATAAGGAGCCATGTAGCCAAGGATGGGAATAAGGAGCCATGCAGACAAGGATAGATGGAGATAAGGAGCCATGCAGACAAGGATGGGAATAAGGAGAAATACATGCAAGGATCGGGATGAGGAACCATGCATACCAGGATAGGGATGAGGGGACAAAGCATACCCGGCTTGTACTCGAGTCAATAAGTTTTCCCAGTTTTTCGTGGCAAAATTAGGTGCCTCAGCTTATACTTGGGTCGGCCTTATACACGAGTATATATGGTATGTAGGGTTGAGCATTCCGATACTGCAAATATCGGGTATCGGCCGATATTAGCTGTATCGGAATTCCGATTCCGATACTTTTGGGTATCGGAAAGTATCGCTCAACCCTAATGGTATGTTGACATGGAGGTGATATTTATTTTTATTGCATATTGGTACTTTGCATCATGAATTGGACATTTTGCTGTTCACATACACTCATTGATTTTTACATGGATGTAATATCTTATTATTTTGTTCTGCATGTAACAAATAATATTTAATCCATGAATTAATCATGTGTGGAGAACTGTAATAAAGATGACATTTTACATATACTTTTTGCTAACATTCATTCTTATTATAGGTGTGTGTAATATTTGTCATTGTAAATCATGGAGGAAAAGCTATATTACTAAAAGCTGTAATTCATATTAAATTATATATAGTATATAGTATGTTTGAAACTGACAGACTCGATCACTAGAGAAATGTCAGATAAAGATAGTTCACTAAATAATCCCATTCCCATCACAATTCCATCAATACCATGATGGTTCAAATAGGGATAAGGATAAGAAAGTATATTTTTCCCATTATGTTATGATGAAGGCTTAGGAAATTTACATTACACTACAAGACAATTCATTTTTTCCAGGAGTCTCTGTATGTTGTACGTGTCACTCATGTTTCTAAGGAAAAGGAAGGGCAGGACCACAACCATTCCAATGAGCACAAGTCACATTAACAAAGTTATTTCACTGACCTATCCACAAACAAAGGAAAACTGATATCTTAATCATGTTACATTCATACACCATAATAATAATCACAATACTCTACTAGGGCTAGTCAATTATATTTGTATGTGGACTCTTTCTAATTCAGATTCACGTTTGCTTATACATTCTAATAATAAATGCACTGGTCTTTAACATAAAGTCACCAACATAAAGTGTAACCGGATACTGTGAGACCTTTATCAACCTTTAATTCACGATCCAATGAGGTATGTAGAGCATTAAGTAAATATTAGGACATTTTGTTTGATCAAACCATATGCAATTACCTACCTAAAACCCCAAGTATTATGTTTCGCATATCTAGAAACCTCAGGGACATGATTGTGCATAGTCATTATACGGGGAAAAAGTCCTAAAACATCTTCGGAGTACCCAACACTCCCTGGGATTGTAAACTCTGTGGGAATTGTGTTGTGTGCCCGAATATTGAAAATGCTAATACTTTTTTTATTCCATAGGCATTAAGGAATACAATATCACTCATACCATCACATGTACTACAAAAGGGGTCATAAACTGGGTCTCTTGCCCTTGCAACCTTAAATACATTGACGTCACTTCTCTTGAATTTCTCAGAAGAGCAAGAGAAGATGGTTTATCTATTACAGCTGCTCATGGAGAGGAAGCCAGGAATCACCTGTAGCCCAGACTTCCTCTTCATGTTCAGTTTGTCCAAAGGTTAAGACAGTGACACCAACGCTGATTGGGCACCGGTGTCATGTGTCACAATACACATGTGGTCAAAATTGTTGGTACCCCTCGTTTAATGACAGAAAAACCCACAATGGTGACAGAAGTAACTTGAAAACTAATAATAAATCAAAAATCTATGAAAATGAATAAATGAAAGTCAGACATTGCTTTTCCACCATGCTGTTATGCTCTTTTAAAATAATTTCCTTAACTTGGGGGTACACTTGAAGGTAGTGAGTCCCAAGTCACCGACCTGTCCCTGTCTCCTGTTTAGCCCTGAGCTAAACCCCCAACACCCTCCCCAGGAGGTGAGACAGGGAATAAAGTGAATTACACCAATAACAAAAAGGAAAGACAGACACCTAGGGGTTAAATCAACTAAACAACACTTAGCTCGCTCTGCTGCAAAGCAACGCACAGCAAAGAGACACCAGATCAGGGAAACAGTAGAAGTACCACTGCGCTCAGCAAGCTCCTGACTCTAGCTTGGTTGGTCTCCAAAAGTAGAAATATCACCAACAGTCAACTGACACCTCAGGTGACCTTTTAAAGGAAGGTGGGGTGGTCACCACCTTCCCCTGACAAGTCAGCAGCAGTGTAATTACACCAGTAGCCACCGGGGCGAAAAGACTGACATTAACCCCCAATGGCCTGAAAGGAAAAAGGTTTTAATATGGAAAGCAAGATCTGCCACAGATCCAAAAGTGGATCGTGACAAATAGGTACTGTAAGCGGTTTATACCTTGTGGGAATAAAAGGACAAGAAATAGGAAAAACCCAGTGTGGCTAAACAAAGAAGTAAGAGGGGCAATTAACAGTGAAAAGAAAGCATTTAAACTACTAAAGCTGGATAGCACCGTTGAAGCTCTAAAAAACTATAAGGAGAAAAATACTTTATTTAAAAAGCTAATTAAAGCTGCCAAAAAGGAAACCGAGAAGCACATTGCTAAGGAGAGTAAAACTAATCCCAAACTGTTCTTCGATTGTATCAATAGTAAAAGAATCAGAAGTGAAAGTGTAGGCCCCTTAAAAAATTGTGATGAAAGTATGGTTGTAGATGACGAGGAATTCACACTGGAAAATGAAATGCTAGGTGAAATGCTGAGAGACAAAGAAAACCCTATATTAAGGGTCACCAATCTAACCCAAGAAGAGGTGCGAAACTGGCTAAATAAGATTAAAATAGATAAATCTCTGGGTCCGGATGGCATACACCCACGAGTACTAAGAGAACTAAATAATGTAATAGACAAACCATTATTTCTTATATTTAGGGACTCAATAGCGACAGGGTCTGTTCCACAGGACTGGCGCATAACAAATGTGGTACCAATATTCAAAAAGGGCTCTAAAAGTGAACCTAGAAATTATAGGGCAGTAAGTCTAACCTCTATTGTTGGTAAAATATTTGAAGGGTTTCTGAGGGATGTTATTCTGGATTATCCCAATGAGAATAACTGTTTAACTCCATATCAGCATGGGTTTGTGAGGAATCGCTCCTGTTAAACCAATCTAATCAGTTTTTATGAAAAGGTAAGCTATAGACTGGACCAAGGTGAGTCATTGGACGAGGTATATCTTGATTTTTCCAAAGCGTTTGATACCGTGTCACATAAGAGGTTGGTACACAAAATGAGAATGCTGGGTCTGGGGGGAAAATGTGTGTAAATAGGTAAGTAACTGGCTTAGTGATAGAAAGCAGAAGGTGGTTTTAAATGGTATATTCTCTAACTGGGTCGCTGTGACCAGTGGGGTACCGCAGGGGTCAGTGTTGGGAACTATTCTCTTTAACATATTTATTAACGATCTGGTAGAAGGTTTACACAGTAAAATATCGATATTTGCAGATGATACAAAACTATGTAAAGCAGTCAATACATGAGAAGATAGTATTCTGCTGCAGATGGATCTGGATAAGTTGGAAACTTGGGCTGAAAGGTGGCAGATGCGGTTTAACAATGATAAATGTAAGGTTATACACATGGGAAGAAGGAATCAATATCATCATTACACACTGAACGAAAAACCACTGGGTAAATATGACATGGAGAAGGACTTGGGGATCCTAGTTAATGATAAACTTACCTGGAGCAGCCAGTGCCAGGCAGCAGCTACCAAGGCAAACTGGATCATGGGGTGCATTAAAAGAGGTCTGGATCTACATGATGAGAGCATTATACTGCCTCTGTACAAATCCCTGGTTAGACCGCACATGGATTACTGTGGACAGTTTTTGGCACCGGTGCTCAGGAAGGATATAATAGAACTAGAGCGAGTAGAAAGGAGGGAAACAAAATTAATAAAGGGGATTGGGGAACTACAATAGCAAGAGAGATTAGCAAAATTAGGAAAATTAGTCTAGAAAAAAGACGACTGAGGGGCGATCTAATAACCATGTATAAGTATATAATCGGACAATACAAATATATCTCTGAGGATCTGTTTATACCAAGGAAGGTGATGGTCACAAGGGGGCATTCTCTATGTCTGGAGAGAAGGTTTTTCCACCAACATAGAAGAGGATTCTTTACTGTTAGGTCAGTGAGAATCTGGGATTCCTTGCCTGAGGAGGTGGTGATGACGAACTCAGTCAAGGGGTTCAAGAGAGGCCTGGGCGTCTTCCTGGAGCGTAACAATATTGTATCTTACAGTTATTAGGTTCTTTAGAAGGACGTAGATCTAGGGATTTATTCTGACATTGATAACTATGTTACTAGGTTAGTAGCAGTAAGAAAAGGTGCTAAGGACCGTACAGGGGCCAGTGAGTAGTGGGGTGAGTGGTTTTTTTATCATACACTTTATTTCTACTATGTTCTGGAATCTTTTATAATAAGAGGCATGCAATTTGAAGGGAATAAATTTGCTTCATATTAAATTTCCTAGAAAAATCCATGAGACTCAAATCTTGTCAGATCCGATGTTCTCTAATAGGTACACTTTAAAATGATATCACAATAATCATATACTGTAAACCTAGCTAGTAGGTGTCCTATCTTCATTAAACTTTGTTTTACAATAAAGTGCTGTAGAATTATAGACAAATATTTTTTTCAGCATTTGCTCCCCACTAGTGTTAAAGGGAATCTGTCACCCCCTAGATGCTTTCAAGATGTTACTTTGGGCATACAGGTAATAGAATGGTTAAACCAGTCTTACCTTTATGCTCATAGCTGCTGCCTAGTTGTGAAGAAATAGAGTTTTAATGTTTTATATTAATGATGTCCAAACAACGAAAGCAATTGTTACCATCCACCTTTCGTGTCTCCCCTATTTTCTCATAGATTGTCAGCTTTCCAGCAGGGCCCTCATTCCTCTTGGTATCTGTTGATTTACTTGATTATTGTTATGCTGTAATGTCTTTTATTGTCTGTACAAGTCCCCTCTAAAATGTAAAGTGCTGCAGAAAAATGTTGTCTCTATAGAAATAAAATTATTATTATTATTTCTGGCATGAGGTATGCCACAGCTATTCATGAATTAAACAAGCTATGGTGTTATGCCCCTTTACTGCCCCAGCTTTGCCCACTTTGGTGGACATAGGCGAAACTGATGTGAACAAGACAAAAGTTGCTACATTTTTGCTAAAATCCATGTTGAGCAAAACTTTTGCAATTTTACATCGCAATTTAAGACAGAATTCTGTAGTATTCGCATTGTTGAAAATGGGCCATTGAGCCCAGTGTGAGCCGGCAAGTTGGAATAGCCATTACGTGACTCAGAAGATGAATAATGTGGTGCTGCAAACTGGGGAAGATGGTGATCGGTGAGTATTTTACTGTGTATGTAGGGGGACTGACGTGGCAGCAGATACCTGCGTGCTGGGTCTGGAACTAAAGAGGCTGCATCCACTGTTCCCGGGGGGGAAGCCTGAGTGAGGCGGACCTCCCCCTGTTGCCTGGGAAAAGCTCTAGAGAGGAGGGACTTCCTGCTGTTGGAGGGTGTCGGAAGAGAAGGAAGAAAAAGCACGTGACGGAAGGCAGTTGGGCGCCAGGGGAGAGCAACGCACAGTCAGGCAAGCGGTGTGCTCCACTCCCCTCCTCACCAGAGAGTACAGGGCCATTGACAGACTTTGATCCAGCCAACCAGGAACATAGGGGCTGCTGTGCTGAGACGTGGAGTGCCCAGCAGCAATTCGAAAAGCGGGACTGCCGCCAGCAGAGGAGAACCGTGCTGCGCAGAGCCGTGCAGCGCAGAGCCGTGCAGCGCAGAGCCGTGCAGAGCAGAGCCGTGCCAGCAGAGCAGAGCCAAGTCGGGTGCTATAGCAACAAAAGAGAGGAGTGCTCCATCCGGGGAGCACCTACGCCACACGGACCAGCGCCCACCGTCACTCGCCGCCAACAGCAGGGACAAGAGAGAAGGAGTCGTACAGGGTGTGCCCGGTGACCGCCATAGAGCCAGGTGTCAGATGCTTCAGGATCGTGAGTACCGCGCACGTGCCACCTGAAAGAGACCAGGAGAGTGACTATCATTTTACATCCCAACTATGCTAGTGAATGTCGTCCCAGACACTTGTGACCTGACTTTTGCGAGCGTGTTAGCGAAGCCACGCTGGGCTCATACAGGACAGTGGTCCTCATCGTTATTTAGCCACTGTAGTATATGGACTACGGGCAGTGGAAGGTACCGGAGACCGACCACTGTCACCAGAAGACGGGGTATTGTTGTGTGCTGAACCCCTTTAAAATAAAGACACCGCACCAGCCGTTGCAGGCGCCATTGAGTTCCCAGCAGGAATTACAGTTTGCAGAACTTCTGACACCAGCGAGACACGGAAACCCGTGACTTTCATCGTTACCGCCGTGAACTGTACCGTTGTATTGCAACTTGTCATATCCTTCTACAACTTACCTTGTTTAACCCCTTGTTTACCCTCTGTCTCCCTGCGTGGAGTTATACTCTGTAAATAAACCTGTTAACCCTTGCTCTGCCTCCCGTCCGTCACTGCATCCCCCAACCTGCTGACACGCTACATTACATTTACACATGCTTTGGCAATAAAAAGAAACAAGAATGTCTCATGTATTGTTGCAGAATGAACCAGTGTATAAAAATGTCTACTAATTTAACCCGTACAATGAACACCTTAAAAAAGTAAATAAAAAAAGTCAAAATATAGTTATTCATCATACTGACAAAAAATTGGAATAAAAGGGGATCAAAAAGTTATATAAAAATGTATTACTGAAAACATCTTTTCTTCACGCAAAAAAAAGTTCTCATGACTCTGCCTGTGAAAAACTAAAAAAGGATGATGCAAAGACAAGTTATTTGATGTAATAAACGTTTTAGTGTATAAAAGTAGAGAAACATAAAAAACTAGGGTATATAATGTGGTATCATTGTAATCGTACTGACCCAAAGATTAAAGTTATTTATCACTTTTTCTACATGTGAGGGTTATAAAATAGAAACAAAAGCAATTCATGAATTACTGTTTTTTGTTTGTTTTTAGTGTGCAAAAATAGCAAAATAAACAAATACTAAATAACCATGGTGGCAGTGTAATCATACAAACCAAATGAATAAAGTCACCTTGTCACTTTAACTGCAGAGTGAACAGTGTAAAGCAGCATAAATAAAAAAATAAAGATAATTCCTGAATTGATATTTGTTTATTCTGCTTTCCATAAATTGGAATAAAAGCTGTTAAAAATGTTAGGCCATTAAAAAGCATATCTGCGATCATTAAGGGTTAATGGTGTTGCAGCCTCTGTGGCCTTTCAGAAAAGGTGTGTATATACTAACAGACCATGTGACACTTAGACTGCACACAGGTGGACTTCCTTTCCCTAAGCATGTGATTTATGGAGGTAATTGCTTGCACCAGAAATTTTTAAGGTCTTTATCACAAAAGGGGGGAATACATATACACATGCCAATTTTAAGTTACTGTATATACTCGTGTATAAGCCGACCAGAGTATAAGCCGAGACACTTACTTTTGTGACAAAAAACTGGGTAAGCTTATTGACTCGAGTATAAGCCGGGTATGCATTGTCCCCTCATCCCTATTGTGGTATGCATGGCTCCGCCATCCCTGTCATTGTATGCATGGCTCCCCCGTCACTCTCCTGATGTGCATGGTTCCCCTGTCCCTGTCATTGTATGCATGTCTCCCCAGTCCCTGTCCTGGTATGTATGGCTCCTTATCCACTATCATTGTATGCATGATTCCTGTTAAAAAAAACAAAAACATCCTATTTACCTGACTGTGCGCCCTCGCTGCATCTCGTTCCGGCCACCAGCGCCAGCAGCTCTTCCTGCCGAGCGATCACATGGCCCCGCTCATTAAGGTAATGACTGTGCGCTCCACGCCTATGGGACTGGAGAGGCATGCATATTCATTAACTTAATGAGTGGGGCCACGTGATCACTCGGCTGGGAGAGCTGCTGGCGCCGGCAGCCGGAACGAGTTGCAGTGCCATCGAGGGCACGCAGGTAGGTGAGTATGATGTGTGCTGGAAGTCGGCAGTCGCGGCTGGCACTGTGCGCTATTACAGCAGTGGCACAGGCTTTGGTCACAGCCGCCGGCTCCTGCCTCTGTGACCTGCTGCTCCCCCTCCCCTGCTGTCTTTCTGGGACAATTGACTGTTGATTGCTACAACATATGGTGAAAACGCCAAAATCAAATGCTGGTAAATTACCTCACTGCTTGGAATACACCCGGGGGCTGGGACCAGCGCGTCTGCCCCGACGCGCGTTTCGGAATGGAATCCTTCGTCAGGGGGCGCCTATGTTACTATGTTGTAGCAATCCCTGCTTTGGTTTCTTCCCCAGTCAGCAGTAGCCTATTGCATTTATCGCATGGTATTTCTAGTGACAGTTACACTTTCCAGATTTATTGGTTCACACGTTATCATTCTTGTGGGCATAAGCTTGTTTATCCTTATTAAAGGTGTGTTGATACAGTTTCACACTGCTGGCTATAGGACATTGTTTCCTATTATTTATTAGTAGGACTGGGATCTGTGTGTCTACCTTTTCTCTCAGGTTGTGCGGTTGTCCTTGTTACATTTTCATGCTATATGTTTTCAAATAAAGATTTATACATTGTTTATAAACTTGGATCCTATAGTTTTTTTCCGTGGTGGCAACATCACTTTGTTTGTTCAATTTTAATTGACGATGGGTTCATATTAGTAGTCCAGTCTACATGGCTTCCACAGTGTGGTTTGGCATCTGGATAGGCCAGTATTTAGTTTACCTTTCCATTTGTAACTTTCTTGATGAAATAAAGGTATAGATGTTACTGCGCATGTGCTTCCGCCGGAACCATATTCCTGCAGCCAATTTTTTTTTCCTCCAACAAACATGGTGCCGCCGGTGACACATGCGCAGTAGCATCAATTGGCAAGTGATAGATGCTACTGTGCATACGCTGGCACCATTTTGCAGTAGTTAATTTTTTTTTTCAAAAACCACAATATCAAACACAGTATTTAAAATAGGACACAGGTCACTGAAGGTTCAGTGACCTGTCATTTATGCCCATAAATTATGCCCATAATTATGAATATGAGAACAGGTCACCGAAAAAAGACCCTCCCACAGGCCCACCTCAAAGCACAATAATCTCATTAACTGAAAACTGCAAATACAGATTAAACAACAACCACAAGATGGATTTAATCAACCAAGGTATCATTTTAATCATCATAACTGCATCAACTTGACAGTGCCTGTAGTTTGTTTAGCAAAATCCTGATGACAAGTATGCTTTAAGTATAGGTTGTAATGTAACAAAATAGCTAAAAGTCAAGGGCGGGTGAATACTTCTGCAAGTCGCTGTATATCATTTTGCTTAACGTCTCCTCTAAACCATGCTGTCCACAGATCCATATGACAGGCTTTAAGACCTGGAAAACCCACTTGAAATTTTATGGGGCATTTGTTTACAGAAGCACAAGCTGGGCAATATATATTGGGCAATACAATGGCATATTTGCAGTTTTCACTTTGCATCTGCTGTACACTAATTTTTGGAAAATATAAGTGGGGTCAAACCAGCCACTACAGCACACATAAGTAGATTCCCTGAGTGTAATTTGTAAAATGGGGTCAGTTTTTTAGGGCCTCTTCAAATGGCATCCATAAACTACTCCAATAAAATCTCCACTCTTTCTCTTTTGAGCCTTGCTAAGTACTTAAACAGTAGGGCATTACCAAATAGAGGATATTGCTGTACTTGGTAGAAATAGTTTAGTAATTTGCTTTTTTTTTTTACTAGCCATGGTAATAATGAAACGTTTTGAGCTAAATCAAGTTGTCATTGTATCAAATGTTATTTTTCATTCTCACACAGTCAATAATAAAGAACTAGTGATAAGTGAACGTGCTGACAGATACTCAGATATCACTCATGTATTTGGTTGCTCGGATATGCTCTGCACTTGTTGAGCATTGGCTGGTGCATGGATTGAATGCTCAAATCTCCGTCCCACATGGTTGGCACCTGTTACACAGCCAATAAACATTCAAGGATTACCTGCCAGTCACTTTAATGCCCTAGCCACCAAATTTAGGCCCCAGTTTTTTAGAAGGGATCTTCAAACGCAGATTCCTAGAGGACAACCAGACCATGTCCCCAACTGCGAACAACGCCTCCCTTCTTTTCCTGTCAAAATATTTCTTAGTCCTATTCGCCTCTTTCAGATTATGGCGTACATTGGTCCAAACCTTTTCCAAACTTCCAGAAAAACTCTCCTCCTCAGGCACAGCCGCCCCAATCTTAGAAAATGGACCAAAAGATGGATGTTTCCCTGTACAGCAAAAAAACAACACCCAGCCGAGGCAGACGTATGATTATTAAGAGAAAATTTGACCAGTGGTAGATATTCCGACCACATTTCCTGATTGTCTGCTACAAAATATCTCAAAAACTGCTCAACATCCTGGTTCTTCCTTTCGATCTGTCCATTGGACTCCAGATGATAATGACAAATGAAGCTTTAATCTGTCACAAAAAGCATGCCAGAAGCAAGCCACAAACTGTGGTCCTCTGTTGGAAACAATATCCGTGGGAACACCATGGAGCCTGACAAACTCTTTCACAAATGCCTTAGCTAGAGTCTTGGCGCAGGGCAATTTATTGAACTGGACCAGATGACACATCTTACTAAACCGGTCCACAACAACCCAGATGACAGAAAAACCTTCAGAAACCAGCAGATCGGTGAGAAAATCCATAGCAAGATGCATCCATGGCGAACCTCCAAAGGGCACAGCAATCCTTCAGTGGGGTCGTGAGAGGCCTTCGACAAAGCGCACACCGTACACTGACGCACCCACTTGATGATTTCGCTATGCCACCCTGGCCACTAGAAACTTCGACCGATTGACTTTCTAGTTTCCGAAATCCCTGGATTACCCGCCAACCGAGACTCATGACATTCGGCAAACAAAGCTCTCCTCAATGCTTTGGGCACAAATAATTTATCATACGGAGTGTTTGTTGGTGCAGAATTCTGGGCTTCCAGAATGTTATTCTCCAACTCAGAACCCAATGCTGCCACCACCAC
>VIAB01014682.1:32097-45013 GCA_009801035.1 Oophaga pumilio | reverse complement strand
TATGGTGTTCTTTGGCTGCAACTCAGCATTCTGTCTCCTCCAAATACAACGAGTTTTGGTTCTGCCAAACAGATCTACTTTGGTTTCATCAAACCATATGACATTCTCCCAATATGACATTCTCCCAATACGCTTTCTGGATAATCCAAATGCTCTCTAGCAAATTTCAGATGGGCCCAGACATGTACTGGCTTAAGCAGGAGGACTCATCTGGCACTGCAGGATCTGAGTCCCTGGCGGCATAGGGTGTTACTAATGGTAGCATTTGTTACGGTGGTCCCAGCTCTATGCAAGTCATTCACTAGGCCCCCTTATGTGGTTCTGGGATTTTTACTCACCGTTCTTGTGATCATTTTGACCCCACGGGATGAGATCTTGCGTGGAGCCCCAGATCGAGGGAGATTATCAGTGGTCTTGTATGTCTTTCATTTTCTTATTATTGCTCCCACATGTAATGACACCAATGGTGTCACTGGCGCAGCCTAGGGACGCTATCAGGGGGGCACGTGAACAAGCACAGGGAGTGGAGGAATAAGGCACACAGTGCGCAAGGACCTGAGACTAAGCAATGAGCACAGGACCTGGAACTAAGCAGTCACGTGACCAGGGGGCGGAGTATCCGCGTGTGAAGACAGGGAAGGCAGCAGAATGCAGGGCACAGAAAGTAATCGTAGTCTAAAGATAGCCGAGGGTCAAAAGCCAAACGAGAGTGTGGACCAAGGTATAAGACAGAGAGAGAGTATTCAGAGACGAACCGAGGGTCAAATAACCAGGATAGACAAGGCAGTACAAAGCAGGATACAGAGACAAAAGTTAGGGGACAAACCGGGTCATAAACAGAAAAGCACACATGCACAGAGGCACAATGTTTACTGACGAGTAACCTGGGTCAGCAACCACAAACCGAGTAAGCGGAAGTATCACGACACCAAATCCAAGAACTTCCAACATTACATAGCCGCCCCAGAACCAAAGAGAGGCGAACTAGAATTAACCCTGACCTGACCAGGATGGAGGCGGAACCATCCCGTCCAAAGTCATGACAGTACCCCCCTCTCAACAGGGGACCACCGGACCCTCAGGTTTCCCAGGAAGCTGGGTATGAAAGGAGGGCACCAGATGATCGGCATGAACCGATCGGGCAAGAACACTGGATCGGTCCTCAGGATCATACGCTTTCCAGTGTACAAGATACTTGGAGGGAACGGCGGACCAACCGGGAATCCACGATGTGCTCCACCTCGTACTGCTCCTGACTATCCACTAATACAGGTAGCGAGGGACCCAATGATGCCTCCTCCACACTTTATCCCCAACCTGAAGGGTCGGTCCCACCGTCAGGGTCCTATCCGCAAAAACCTTAAACTTCCTCTGAGCCTCCCGAATATTCTTTTGGACCCCTCGCCATAAATTCCCCAACTGCTACACAGCTATATCGGCCTCTGGGCAACCGGAATCCAGATGAGAAAACTCCCCAAAGTGTGGATTAAACCCATAATTACAGAAGAATGGGGAGATAACTGTAGAATGGTTAACACGGTTATTGAACGTAAACTCTGCTACAGGCAAGGCATCGGACCAGTCCTCTTGACTGGAAGTGACAAGACAGCGCAAAATTTTCTCTAATGACTGATTGGTCAGTTCGGTCTGACCATTGGTCGCAGGATGGTATGCAGACGAAAAGGACAACTCGATACCCAGCCTTTTTTAAAACGCCCTCCAAAACCTGGACACAAACTCCACACCACGGTCAGACACCACATTCAAGAGTACACCATGCAAACGAACCACATGTTGAATGAACAACCTAGAAAAGGTCTCAGCAGAGGGTAGTGCCACTAAGGGTACAAAGTGTGCTTGCTTCGTAAACCTGTCCACCACCACCCAGATGACAGTATTACCGTTGGAAGGATTAAGAGTGGTGATAAAATCCATGGACAAATGTGTCCGTGGTCTATCAGGAATTGGCAAAGGCACCAACTCCCCGGCAGGCCGGTTATGAGAGCTCTTAGCATGGGCACAAACTTCACAGCAGACACAAACTTCTTCACATCAGATGTAAGCGAGGTCCACCAAAAAACCCTCGCGATGGCCCTACGAGTAGCCAAAATCCCAGAATGTCCACTCAGTGCCGACTCATGGAACTCCCAGAGGACCCCGAGTCGAACTTGAACAGGAACAAACAATTTTCCCACCGGCTTAGATGGAGCAGCCCGAGACTGGGCTTCCCAAATCTCGCATTCCAAGCCTGCTGACACATCAGCCACCACCGCCCCGGGTTGAAGAATGGAGGATGGAGGTTCGGGGAGAGACACTGAATCCAGACTTCGAGACAAGGCATCAGCCTTCACATTCTTGGATCCTGGACGAAAAGTGATCGAGAATTGGAACCGGGAAAAAAAAGTGACCATTTAGCTTGCCTAGGTGTCAACCTTTTAGCAGACTCAATATATGCCAGGTTCTTGTGATAAGTAACTACAGTAATGGGATGAACCACCCCCTCCAAAAAATGCCTCCATTCTTCAAAGGCAAACTTAACCGCAAAAAGTTCCCGATTACCCACGTCATAATTTCTTTCTGCCGAGGAGAACTTCTTGGAGAAGAAGGCGCATGGTCTTTGATTGGTCAAAGTGGCAGGCTCCTGGGACAACACCGCCCCCACCCCCAACTCTGAGGGGTCAACATGCACAACAAATAGTTCAGATAGATCAGGTTGAACCAGAACTAGGGCAGTCATAAAGCATTTTTTCAGAATGAGAAACAGCATTACCACTGAGGCAGACCAGTTCTTAACATCAGCCCCCTTCTGTATTAAATCGGTGAGGGGATAGACCACCTGAGAGAACCCTTTAATAAACCTTGGGTAATAATTGGCGAATCTCAAGAAGCAGTGAAGGCCCTTAAGGTCCCGGGGCTGCACCCAATCCACAATGGCCTGCACCTTTTTGGGATCCATACAAAACTGCTCACTAGAGACAATGAACCCCAAGAAAGGCTATTCCTGGACAAAAAAGAATTTCTCCAGCTTAGCGAAAAGTTGGTTCTCCCTGAGTATTTGAAGAACCGCTCGAAGGTGACCAATATGTGTCTGCTTATCAAATGAATAAACTAGAATGCCATCTAAGAATATAACCACAAACTGCCCAATAAAATCAGAGAACACATGATTGATGAAGTTTTGGAAAACTGCAGGGGCATTGGTCAAACCAAATGGCATAACTAAGTTTTCGAACAGCCCCTCAGAGGTGAGAAACGCAAATTTCCGCTCATCCCCCTCCCGCACCCAGGTAAGGTTATATGCCCCCCACAAGTCTAGTTTTGAAAAACATTTGGCCCCGGATAATTGATTACACAAATCAGGAATGTGTGGGAGGGGATATATGTTTCTTACAGTAGTCTTGTTCAGTTCCCGAAAGTCAAGGTATGGGCAGAGACCACCATCTTTGTTTTTACAAAAAAGAAACCAGCAGCAACAGGAGACACAGATGGGTGGATATGTCCTTTGCGGAGACTCTCAGATATGTACTCCTTCATGGCGACCCACTCGGGACCAGAAAGGTTAAACAATCGGGCCTTAGGCAATTTAGCCCCAGGACTCAGGTCAATGGCATAATAAAAAAGGGCGGTGCGGTGGTAACACCTCGGTCTGACTTTTGGAGAACTCGCCCTCGAAGTCCTTCAGGTACCCCGGAATATCCTCCAGACCGACGGACGACAGAGACACAGAATTCAGACATTTGTTTTCACAGTTGGATCCCCATTTAACAATCTCACGGGACTCCCAGTCAATGACTGGATTATGACATTGTAGCCAAGGAAACCCAAAACCAAACCTGCAGGGAATTGGCCAGAATAAAACAGGCTATATGCTCCAGATGAATAGACCCCCACCTTAAGGACAAATTCTTTAGTAACGGAACGGATGCCATCCTTGGTGAATGGGGTAGAGTCAATGGCCACCACCCTCATGGGTTTGTCCAACCTGACTGTCCCTATTTCACAAGGGCCACCAACCTCATAGCAATCAAGTTTACTGAAGACCTGCAATCCGCAAAAGCAGAAGAGGAAAAAAAAACAATTGTTCACACCAACTTCCACTTTTACCAATAGTGTGAAGGCTGAGGAAAAACGTACCTGTGGGTCTGGGTAACCTCCTCAGCAGTTACCCCGACCTAGTCATTTCCCAAGACCTTGAAATCCTGGAGGCAGAAGGGACAGTCCTTTATCCAATGACCTGGTTCTCCACAACAGAAGCAGAGTTTTTTCTCTCTGCGACGTCTGCTCTCCTTTTCCTTCATGGAGACAGCCCTCACCTCCCTGGGTTCAACCGACGATGAAGGTTCCGGTTTTACTGGCAACAAAGGAGCTTCTCTTTGCACGACACCTCTCTCTCAGCCTGTGGTCCATACGAACGGCCTGGGTCATGGCCTCCTCCAGAGAATCGGGCAGTGGTTGCAGGGCCAAGGCATCCTTTAAATGCTCAGAGAGACCCCTTCGGAAAAGCCCCCTGAGTGCCGAGTCATTCCAGGAAACCTCTGGTGCCCATTGCCTGTACTCAGAACAGTACCACTCAGCAGAACGCTTTCCCTGGTTAAACTCATAATCGTGTCCTCTGCCAATCTCACCAGATCAGGTTCATTGTAAATTAGACCCAAGGCCTCGAAGAACCGATCAACAAACATTCTCTCAGGGGACGTAGGGGATAGAGAGAAAGCCCAGAATTGCGGCCCCTCACGCAACAGGGAAATGACTATCCCAACCCTTTGACTCTCATCACCCGAGGACCGGGGATGCAGGGAATAAAGTAATTTAAAACTCTTCTTAAATACCTGAAATTTTCTTTTATCCCCAGAAAAGGTATCTGGAAGTTTGACAGAGGATTCAGGAGAGGATAAGGAAACATCAGACACAGTACCCTCCACATTGCCAGATGAAGAAGAGGCACCCCGCACAATATTAACTGTATCTGCCAACTCCCTCTTTACCTATTGGTGTGAAGCAACCAACGCTCTTTGCTCTACTGACAGATTCTGCATCATTTTGGTCAGGTTAGATACTTGATCTGACAGAGAACGCAGCGGGTCCATAACAAACACTCAGAACCCCCTAAAAATTGTATGGGTTGGTGATGATGTAATGACACCAATGGTGTCACTGGCACAGCCTAGGGGCGCTATCAGGGGGCACGTGAATGAGCGCAGGGAGTGGAGGAACAAGGCACACAGTGCACAAAGACCTGAGACTAAGCAGTGAGCACAGGACCTGGAACTATGCAGTCACGTGACCACAGAAAAGCACACACGCACAGAGGCACAATGTTTACGGATGAGTAACCTTGGTCAGCAACCGAGTATACGGAAGTATCACTGACATCAAATCCAAAAACTGCCAACATTAAATAGCCGCCCCAGAACCAAAGAGAGGTGAACTATAATTAACCCTGACCTGACCAGGATGGAGGCGAAACCATCCTGTCCAGAGTCATGACACCACAGTTGATTTCATCACACCAAGCCTATTGCAGATTCAGTCTTCCCAGCCTGTTGCAGGGCTACAATTTTGTTTTGTGATGTCTTTCGACAGCTCTTTGGTCTTTTCACCACAGTACAGTTTGGAGTGTGACTGTTTGAGGTTGTGGACAGGTGTCTTTTATACTGATAACAAGTTCAAACAGGTGCCATTACTACAGGTAATGAGGACAGAGGAGCCTCTTAAAGAAGAAGATACAGGTCTGCGAGAGCCAGAAATCTTGCATGTTTTTAGGTGACCATATACTTATTTTCCACCATAATGTGCAAAATAAATCTTGCCAAATCAGACAAGGTGATTTTCTGGATTTGTGTCATGGTTTGTTTGGAAGTCTTGCTGGTACCTCAGGGGTTAAGGCTTTGTGGCCTCTCTCTGGCTGTGAGAGGGCTTTAAATAGCCTCAGTTTGGCTCCAGTCTTTGTCAGTTATACTTCTGCCCTCGACTAAGTAGTTTGACCCTTGTGTGCTTGTGCCTTGTGATTGCCTTTTGTACGTTATACGGGATTGACCCAGTTCATCTCCCCGTTTGGCTCTTGTCAATTGATTCGGTACAGCTCGCTCATCTGCCTGGTTCTTGACTTCTGCTCCGTCCTGACTGCCTGTTTCGTCTGTCCCCCTGGTTCTCCTGCTGCCCTATAGTTCCTGACACTTGGCTTGTACGTGACTTCCCTTTTGCACTTCGCTATTGTACCTTGCTGTCCTCCCGGTAGTGACCTCGGCTCTCCTGACCACCTCTTTATCTGTCAGCGTTCACCGCTCCCTACTATCCTCCCCAGACGTGTTGCGGCTGAACCCTCCCAATTCCACCTCCTGCGGTGACGTGCCGCAGGTCCTGCACGTCAGCAGCCGCACCTCATCCCGGTAAGCGTTCGGTGTGCTACCTAGCCCCGCTACTTAACAGGAAATGCCTTCAGATGGCTTAACCCCCTCTGGGAAGCAGGGGATCCCATCACCTAGAACCTTCCGTCCTTCCTGGTGGCCTTCTGTAAGGTCTTCGATAAACCTAGTTCAGAGTCTTCTGCAAAATATTCCCCCCAGGCTTTCAGAGACGGACAAGATGAAAGAAATCTGAGATGTAATTGTTACGTCCATCCACAACTGTCCAAAATCCACCTGTTCCTCAAACTTGCAATGCAGCTACCCGAACGAAACACAAGAAGGCTGATGAAAGTGGGCAGACAGAGCAGCAGCCTGAATCCAGTCATGAGAAGGGAACTCGGTATCGCTGCGTTTGTGTGGAACATCCGGACGGCCTCTGCCTTGAGAAGCTTAAACTCCAAAACCCTGGGCCAGTAGGAGAGGCTGCCCTGGGTGAGAGTACCTTCTCTCCACTAAAGTCTGTGACTGTTCCAGTGCCTTGTGGGAACTTCGGTTCTGCAGATGTATTAAAGCTGCAAGCCATATTGAGTCAGTGTGTGGTTCCGAATCCGGCAAAGGTATCATTTGGTGATGACCGAGCCCTACTTATAAGCAGTCTAGTCTTGAAGAGACAACTACAGCTCCAAGCCGGAGCATTATACACGGAGAAGTTCATCTTCCACGTGCTGTCCTGCTATTTTTATTGTTCCGCCTCCCAGGGGGCTGCATACCCTGGTCCGTATCTGTGTTCTGTGCCTCTCGTTCCGGTCTGGAGACCCAGCGTGGTGTTGCGTTTGGAAGTACCAAATCACGAGAGGTGTTTAGTTCCAATCTGTCAAGCTCAGTCATCATTGTTGTCACCTTCTCCAGCTGATCCACTGGTCATTGAGTCATGGTGTGCTGACGTCACTGAAGAAAGAAAAGCAGTGGTGTTCTCTCCACACATCTCTAATGGTGGTACCAGTGATCAGTTCCCAGGGACATCCATGCTGCTTGAATGTTTTCCTCTGAACCACGGGCAGAGGATGGATCCTGAAAGGATGCCTTCAGATTCTATGTGGCAGGCGGATGTAGATGTCAAAACGGAAGCTTCCAAGTCACTGCTTTCCTTCAACCTGTAGGAAGAGGTCCAGGTCATTGTATCTTCAGATGTGAAAGCTGACCTCGTTGGGCACAGAGAGACTTGGCATTCCGGGATTCCTGATGTCACGCCTATCTCATTCTACCCTATGGATGTCGGGATGGTCTGGACTGTGTGTGGTCCTATACTCCTTCTGCAGATCTTAGCGGGCTTGAAGAAGAGGGGGCGTAAAGGGGGGGTACTGTAACATGCATGCTGGCATCACTGCATGGCTTCCCATCTCCCTTACTCACCACCCCGGGCCATGCTGTGAGTTCTGTCCTCTGACGGCTCCTTGCTGTGAACCTCATGTCTTTGCTTTCTGCATACTTCCTGGCTGTATGCTTATGGCGGCGGCCCAGACACTTCCTGAGTCTTATAGAGTCAGTGTGCACCTTCCTAAGGTGTCCCCATCCAATTGCCAAGAGGCATCAGGTACTTAAGGCATCCCCACCCATTGGAGGATGCCTGAGCAATGCTCTATCTCAGTCAGTGTCTTGATACTGAGTTGCCTGGTCCTGTCCTTTTTTTCTGCCTTCTCTGGGAGCTACATAACCAGATCTGTTTCTGTTTGTCTTGTTTCCCGCCTCCCTGGAGGCTGCATATCCAAGCCAGTTTCTGTGTTTTTTGCGTCTTGCTTTCCTGTCTCCGTGAGGGCTGCATACTCTGGCCTGAATCGTTGATTCTATACCTGTTCCTATACTTGACCCTGTCTGAACTGTGTCCTATACTTGTATCTATCTATATCCTTGTCTGTAGCCTTTCCTACCTACTGTGTGTATCCTTGTGTCGTCTGTGGTTCTGCTTGCTGCACCAAGTGGCTCTGCGCTGCTTGCCGCACCTAACGGCTCTCCTCTGCTTGCCGCACCTAGAGGTTCTGCCCTGCTAGCCGCACTCAGCGGCTCTGACCTGCTCGCCCAACTTAGTGGCTTTGCCCTGCTTGCTGCACTCGCCACACTCAGCGGCTCTGCCCTGCTCGTCGCAAAATGCGGCTCTGCCCTGCTCGCCGCAACTTGCTGTTCTGCTTTGCTCCCGTTACACTTCTTGTGGTTCTGATCTGCTCCCATTCCGCATCCTGCGGATCTTTGTACTTCCAGTCTGAAGAGGTCCCTACCTGTTTCCATATACAACTCATACCTGTCTGTGTACCTGTCCTTCCTGAATCCGTTCCAGCTCCTCCAGTCTGAACAGGTCCGTACCTGTTTCCATATACCACTCATACCTGTCCGTGTTCCAGTCCTTCCACTGCCAGAGTGCCAGCCGTACCCGCCTGCCTGCCAGAGTTCCAGCCAAGCCCGCCTGCCTTCCAGAGTGCCAGCCGTGCCCGCCTGCCAGAGTGCCAGCCGTGCCCGCCTGCTTGCCAAAGTGCCAGCCGTACCCGCCTGCCAGAGAACCAGTTGTGCCCATCTGTACTTGCCTGCACCTGTCATAGTGTTCTGTTCGCCAGTGGGATCAGCTGCTACAGCCAGACACCGCCCTGGAGTGGTACATGGCAGCTACCTGCCGCACAAGCCTGACCTCACCATCAGAGGCTCCAGCGAACACCAAGGTAGCTGCTTAGTCACACCCCTTCCAGGGTAGTCTGGTTTGTGGCACAGTGGGGCTGCAATCCCAAGCTCACGCCACCCAGCCAGGGCTCGAGCGTTACAGTTACATTGATATTTCTGCATTCCTGGTGGGTTCAGTTTGGTCCACAAGAGTAGCCCTGGACCAGGAGTGTTTCCTGGGAAATATGGTACTTAATTTACTAAGGTTCTCAGTTTGTTCTTTTGTTTGTTTTTGTCTTTGTCTTTCTCTTGTCCTTCTGTTTCCACCCTTTCCGTTTATTCAGGCACAGTCTTTTGGATGGGAGAAAGGTGACTGGAGAGTTCGGAGAATCATCTGCTGAGAGGCCTTGATAGGGAGACATTATCAGGGTTCTCTCCTTGTGTGAGTAACCCACCTGCTCATCATGACTCGTAGCCAACACCCGGCCGTGATTGGCCGTGCTCCACCCGTGAGCGCGGCCGATCGCACGTGACGTACTATACCATCCATGGGAATTAAAACCCAGGTCACATGGACGGGATAGTACGTCCAATGTCAGAAAGGGGTTAAAGGACAGTACTCCTATAGACTGGGAGCATAGACACAGAGGCTTTTAGCACAGTACTCTCACAGACGTAGCATTGTGTTTGCTGAGTGCGCAGTCAAAATCTATCCCTCACTCAAGATGGATCGTATGCCTACACTAATGGTGTTGCATAATGGCGACAGTACTCGTGATCTGGCCTTTATACAAGCCGGGTCACATGCGGCGCTGGCCAATCACAGCCATGCCAATGCTTGGCATGGCTGTGATAGCTCCGGAAGTGCCAAGAGTCTAAAAGCATGTTGATTGGCTGCGCTGCAGCCTTTCAACAAGCTTTGTTAGACTGGCGAAACTGAATAGGAAACCGGACATACAGTAAAATGTCCATGATCGGTATCGGACACTAGGTGTCCAGTATGAACCCCGAACATTATTATTTTGAAAATAAAATTATATTAATTTTTTCTAATATAAATTTATACTGATTTTTGGATCCAGAATAGAATCTCTCACACCTCCACCGCTATTACAGTTATTTGTTCACTACACTATAATGGGAGGTGTTTTTGCTTTCCATGTTTTTACTATTCTCAATAGATACGCATATATTTCTTTTATATAAACATTCATATACTTCCTCTCTATTAAAGAACATTCTGTGACAAGTTAGATTTTATTATACTTGTGATTTGTGTACATCCTTATATGATTAATGAACAATATATGAACAAAAGAAAGTTCCAAACTCTCACATGGCTCATGACAATATACTCATACCTCCTATTTTTAAAGGGAAACTGTCAGGTCCCTCATGCCCTCCAACCAGGAGCATTCACTTTCTACTACAAAAAGGGAAATATCCAAAAAGAAATAAATTCTCTACAGGACAGAATACAAGGACCTGGTTCATGTCTAATCAAGGAGACTTTACAGGATTTTTACAACAAATTACAATACCACCTAATCATCAACAAGAAAAAGAAACTCAACAGACTCAAGAGGAAAGCAGGTCTCAATGTAGCGGAAGGTAAGCCAAATATACACAATAATTTTAATACACCATCATCTGTTGTGAACCTCTCCCAGTATGAGCTAAACATGGCAGAAATGAAGATTCTATCAAAGGATCTAACATTCTGTCCCACTAAACAGCTTTCATTTATATCTACGCCATACAGCCATTCTATTATACCTTGAGAAAAACTCATGATCAATCTCTCTCATATTAATTCTGAGCGACCCGGTAGGGTCGAAACGTTCTTTCCTTTGTCTAGTCGCCTCACATATATTCATTGGCTCCCACATATTTGATTATTGTTACAATAAAATTTGTTCTTCTTTTGCATACATACTTTATAATGTGCGGTGTATATTTATATACCACTAAACAGCTTGACACAGCTCAATTCTGCAGTGATATCGAGGAATTCTTCCGCAGATTAAGGCTAAAAGAATTCTTCCATGACCACACAGATAATACATCACAAATCAGTGAGAAAGACACACCAAAAAAGAAAAAAAGAGGACAAACTGGACCCCACAACCTGGGCACAGCCAAACTCTGGACCACTACATAGACTGTTTCCGCAAAAAAGTAAAATCTGACATTTTGGACAAACACCTCAAATTACCACACAATATCAGCACGGAGGAAAGAAGAGCCATAAAATCTTTAAAAACCAACGACAATATCATCATTAAACCAGCAGATAAAGGAGGAGCTGTAGTAATTATGAATATGTCAGATTGCATCCAGGAAGCACACAGACAACTCCTGGACAAAAAATACTACACCTCCCTTCAGGATGATCCCACCAAAAAATACAAAGAGGAATTAACAAAGATTATCTATGGGTTTGACTCTGTCATCCTCCCTACTGGACCTAATACCAGACAACCCCCAAATAGGTACCTTCTACATGTTACCTAAAATATACAAAGATGATAATCCAGGGAGACCCATCATCTCTGGTATTGGGACATTAACTGATAATATCTCTGACTGGGTGGAGAACATTTTAAAACCCTTGGTGAAGCAAACATCCAGCTACATCCAGGACACCACATACATTCTCTGCAAATTGTCAGCCCTGGGTCCACTTCCAGAGGATACAATATTGGCCACCATGGATGTAGAGTCCCTAGACTCCAACATCCCTCACAAAGATGGGATTGCTGCATGCAAATATTTTCTCCAAAAAAACAATCTGGCCACGGAACCAGCCTTGCAACTCATCAGGTTTGTGCTCTAACATAACTATTTTTCCTTTGGAAACAATATATACCAACAGTACATGGGCAGCGCCATGGGAAACAAAATGTCACCACAATATGCTAACCTGTTTATGGCTAAACTAGAACAAGACTTTTTGGCATCCTGCACTATCAAACCTCTAACATACTTCCGCTACATTGATGACTTACTAATAATCTGGAAAGGCTCAGAGGAGGACTTGCTTACCTTCCACAAAAACTTCAACAAATTCCACCCAACCATCAAGCTCACCCTCAACTTTTCAAAGTCCCAAATCCATTTTCTAGACACGGACATATACATCAAAGACAATACCGTACAAACGTCTATTTACTATAAACCCACAGGACGTCCGGCATACCTGAGATGGAACAGCTTTCATCCAAGACACACAAAAAAATCAATAATCTACAGTCAAGCTCTAAGGTATATTCGGATCTGTTCAGAAAATGAGGATAGAAAACTACACCTACTATCACTTAGGAAAACATTCCTACAAAAAGGTATCATCCACGTGTAATTGATGAGCAGATCCACAGAGCTACAAGGATACCAAGAAGCAGCCTCCTGGATTACAAACAGAAGGAGGACAACATCAGGATGCCCCTTGTGGTCACTTACAACCCTCACATGAGCATTTTAAGGATAATTGGCGCTGACCTCCAACCCATATTCTACAGAGACCACAGACTGAAAGCAATATTCACAGAACTGCCACTGCTCTCCTAAAAACAGCCTCCCAACCTAAGGAATATCTTTGTCAGAAGTGCCCTCACATCACCATCAGAGACGGGCACAGTCCCCTGTAACAGTAAGAAATGCAAAACCTGAACCCACATATCACCAACAGATAAAGTCCCCATACCCAACACAAATCAGGACTATAAGATCATGGACTCTTTTTCATGTACATCCTCCAATGTAAAAAGTGCAGTGCAGGGACATACATTGGGGAAACTAAACAAAAACTACAAACAAGGAAAAATCTGCATAGACACACTATTAAAATGAGTTGGATACGCCTGTAGGGATACACTTTTATAGACCTGGACACAGCTTGGCAGATCTAAAAGTCCTAATATTGA
>VIAB01014681.1:5513-16143 GCA_009801035.1 Oophaga pumilio | reverse complement strand
GGGCTGCATTATACTATATGAGGAGGCCTACATTGTATTCTATGAAGGGGCTACATTATGCTACATTATACTATATAAGGGGGCTGCATTATATTCTATGGAGGGGCTGCATTATCTTATGTGGGGGACTGCATTGTACCCTATGAGGGGGCTACCATATATTATATGGAAGGGCTGCATTATGCTATATGAGGGGGACTGCATTATATTTTATGGGGGTTACATTTTATTGTATGGTGGGGCTGCATTATACTCTGTGGGGTGGCTGCATTATACTCTATGTGGGCTGCATTATACTGTATCGAGGACTATGGGGAATATATTATAATATTTGAACTATGGGGTGGATTATACTATGGGACGTGAATTGTACTACATGGATGATTATGGTGGTGCATTCTACTATATGGAGCACTATGAGGAGTGTATTATACTATATGGAGGACTGAGCAGTTTATTATACTATATGGAGGACTGAGTAGTGTATTATACTATATGGAACACTGAGGAGTGTATTATAATATATGGAGGACTATGGGAAGCATATAATACAATATTGAGGAGTTATGTGTTTTAATATATGGAGGACTATAGGGAGTGTATTATACTATATGGAGGATTATAGGGAGTGTATTATACTACATGGAGGACTATGGGGAGTATATTATACTATATTGAGGACTGAGGAGTGTATTTTAATATATGAGAACTATGAGGAGTGTATTATACTATGGAGGACTGAGGAGATGTATTATACTATATAGAAAACTGAGGAGTGTATTATACTATATGGAGGACTGAGGAGTGTATTATACTATATGGAGGACTGAGCAGTGTATTTTAATATATGGAGGACTAAGGGAAGCATATAATACTATATGGAGGAGTGTATTTTAATATATGGAGGCCTATAGGGAGTGTATTATACTATATGGAGGATTATAGGGAGTGTATTATACTATATGGAGGACTATGGTGAGTATATTATACTATATTGAGGACTATGGGGAGGGTATTATACTACATGGAGGACTATGGGGCACATTATATTATATGGAGGACTATGGGGTGTGCATTTTACAATACGGAGGACTGTGGTGCACATTATATTATATGGAAGACAATGTATTATAATAAAAAAGCAAAATGCTGCATATTCATCTATTGATTGGATTGTTTATGCTGGAACAAAAATCATGGTTCTCAGCAGCACATCGCCCGGTGTAAACTGTAGATGTGCTGCTGATAACATGATACTGTATGGGGACAGATTGATCAAATATTGATTGTTCTGTTCCCATCATTCTTTCTCAGATGGTGTAAACAAGCGTCGAACGACTTCAATATCGTCGATCACACTCGTTTAGCAGCCTGAACTCAGCACACGTAAATACAACCAAAATTCTTCTGTGTGATGTGCAATATGTTAGCATTTGGGGCCCCATTTTAAACTTTTGCCTAGGGCCCCACTTTGCCTAAAACTGGCCCTGGGTGAGTGACAGGTGTTTCCTGTAAGATGCCCAAGCGAGGTAGTCGTGGGCGAGCTTCTATTCCCTCTCTCTTTGGCATCCTACAGACAACTCGTGTCCCAGTCCTGGTGGGCAGCTGTGTGTGAGGTGCATCACACTTACTTTGGGGCTGTAGGCCTCTTCTTCTGAGTCCAGGAATCTCTCATCTGGAAACAGGGCAGCAATTAATCCAGGAGACATGAGATTCATATTAACAACCAAACTTATTTGGTGAATGGCAGTATTTACAGGCAGATATAGAGGAAAAAGCCCAACAGGTTGCCATCTTTCTCACAGGTATCGGATACAACTTTAACCCTGATTCTCGGTATAAGTAGAATGTCCCTCTCACTGGCTTCTTTAGCCCTAGGGAATCTTCTCCACCACTAGCAGTATATTTGAATTACAATACCTTCCACCCCATGTAGTCTGAGTCTATCTTTCCCAGTAGCTTCACAGGCTAAGTGCGCCCCAGGCCCCCAACGTCCATCTCGAGGTTGTCCTAGGCCATTAGATGGAATCACATGTAAGGGTATTTTCGGCACTTCACTGCCCCAAGTATTAGGCCCACTCTGTCCCTAGTAGCCTCTGACTTAGGCCTGCTGCTTCACATACTGCTCTCCACCCACTGACTGACTCTGTCATTCCTGGACTTGTCACTAACTCTCAGCTCCCCCTCCCATACTGGGCCAGCCATTATAGTTAACCCTGTCTAAGCAAACTGCAGCCACAGTGGGTATCATCATTTTATAACATACATAAACATCAAATACATTTAACCCTTTAGAATGTCAGGGAGAAAACCATCAGCTCCACTACTCCTATAGTCCCATAGTGAGAGACCTGCCTGTCACCTGGAGCTATATGGAGAGAAGCCATGAGCGGCACCAGTCTAGTCTCATCTCTAGCTCTTCTATCTACTGTATATTTTCTCTGAAATGCTCCATGTCATGCAGCCAGGCTCTGATTCATGCTTCCCATGGATTGGGCAGCATGAATCACGGGACAGGTTCCTGTTACTATCTTTATAGTAGTTGGAGCTTTGCTACTAGATGTAGCAAAATATTGTACATTTAATTTTTTTTCTAAAAACTGCAACCTTGGTAGTTGCTAACAATGACCCATCAAAGGATTATTCCCAAGTTTATATGTCATTATCAGCTATGAAAATTTTTGGTGATAACTTGCTAATTAGTAGAGGTTCAATTGCTGGATTCCCCATTGGTTCTGAATTGCCCAGTCTGAATAGAATGGTCATTGGACATATGCACCACTGCTCCATTCATCTTCTATGGGACTCCTTGAAAAAGCCAAGCACTTTATTCTCTAGAATGTTCAGCAGTCCCTTATGCAAATTGCCTCTTCAACTAAAGAGGACTTGTACTCTATAGCGCCACCTATTGGAAGTAGCGATCCTAAAGTCGCAATCAACCCTTTAACGAGTCTTGTAATATGACTTAGAATACAAGCCAAATCAGTATCTCCATTTGCAGACACGGTGTTTCGGACTATTGGTCCTCATCAGTGCAAAGTATGAGATCTGATTTGGCTAGATGAGAAGCTCTGGACTAGGGTCTAAGGGGTAAGGTTTCTCCTTGTGGAGAGTAGGGATTCAGTACCATTTCTGGTCACTGCTTCATTCAGGTGGGCATTTAAGAGCCCCATTCTCAGATTTGTGGCACGTCCAGCAGTTGGACCTCCATCGCTCATCAAGCTATCAATTATCATATGCTGATAGGATTGATGATGACTTCTAAAGATGAGAATAACCTTTTGATGCAAGCGATGTCTACTGTTTTATTTTGGAAATTCTTTTATTGAGAGGACTAATTTTTTGTAATCTACATTGTACAATGTTTAATGCACAAAATCTTTATTTTTTATTATTGTCAATAGTGGTTTTTCTTCAGACCTTCTACAATTATCAGAGTAATACATGGCTTAGCAAAAGTAACATTTTCACAGATTTTTACAAATAAAAGCTGTCAAGTAGACGTCTATAAACAATAGTTTCTTTGAAACCTTGCTTTGGATCAAGCAATGTTTCAAGCTGATCTGATTCATGTGTCAGGAACTCAGTTACACCTTGTTTTATGTTGTCTGGAAAACCTGCCAAGCCTCACAGAATTTTCCAGACCTCTTTAATCAAAACAAACTTGATCTAATGGTATAAAAATAGTGAATGTATATGGCATTATTCTATGGTCTGCCTTCCCCTGTTTCATAGGTTAAAGAACTGTGACCTAAATATTTCATTCACACCTCATCCAACCGAACTTCGGGCAACCTGCCATTACTCTATCAATATAACTCTCATACTTTACATCAACTGCTTTACCTCTAATATAGTTTTAAAAAAAGTTATTTTAATGTCATATTCCTATGCTCTAACTTTTAACAAACCAAAGCACTTTTGGGATAAAAGGCCACCAAAATGAAGGGCACATTAAGGTTTCCTGTAAAAAGCCTTTTCATGGAGTTTATATAGCTCTTTTAGAATAGAAGTGTAAATTCTTCGAAATATGAATATGGCTCTTTGACCTCTAAAAACAGGCACCATCTCAAGGATGATGCAGTGACAGACAGACACAAATTTGTCACATGATAACTCAGAATACGTCTGTCAATCTGAGGGCAGCATGAGGTACGGGATGGGACACAGATTTCAGGGATGAGTCACTTGTTGGCTGCCTGCTGTTGTTTCCATACAATGAAGGTTTTATCACCAGGAGATTATCACTGTCTGGACTACAACTTGCATGTGCCCTGGTCTGACCACGCCCCCTCCTTTAATAAGCAGCTCACTCACTGTCAATAGATAATTTCCACAGATATAAATAATTCATAGAAAATAGATGCATGTTTTCTTCATAGTATAATAGCAACCAATGCACTTTATTGAATGCACAATATAGGACTTGTACAGCTTTGGCAAAAATTAAGAGGCCACTTTCAAATGTTCAGTTTGTCTGATTTTTCTCTTTATAGGTATATTTTTGAGTAAAATGTGAATTGTTCTTTTAGTCTTTAAACTTCTGACAACATGTCACCGAATTTCCAAGCAATAAATTTTGTATTTTTTTCTGACAAAGAAAAATGGTCAAAATTTTTAAAAAAAACAGTGCTTTCAGACCTCAAATAATGCAAAGAAAACAAGTTCTTAATCATTTAGATATAACAATATTAATGTTTTAACTCAGGAAGAGTTCTGAAATCAATATTTTGTGGAATAACCATGATTTTTAAAAACAGCTTTCATGTGTTCGGCATGCTTGCCACCAGTCTTTCACACTGCTTCTGCAGTTCTTCTTTGTTTGATGGCTTGTGACTATCCATCATCCTCTTGATCACATTCCAGAGGTTTTCAATGGGGTTCAGGTCTGGAGAATGGGCTGCCCATGACAGGGTTTTGATGTAGTGGTCTCTTAATGTTTGCCAGAGCTGTATATCAGGGACAGATAGATGTAGAATTATCAAAGCTCAAGAAAAATATTTAGACTTGAGAGTCCTCAGTGGTTGATACCTTTTAATGGCTAACTGAAAAGATGGTAACAAATTGCAAGCTTTCGAGACTACTCAGGTCTCTTCATCAGGCATAGACTAATACAACATCTGAAGAATCACATATTTATACACAAAATAGCACAGAAAAAATGCAATAGGTAGGACAAGTGACGTGAAGCAGAACTGTCATTATGGCAGAGGGACGAACATAAATATGACTAGTTCATAGATAAATAGATAGATAGATAAAGCTCAAGAGAAAGAAAGAGAAACAATCAATATCCCAAGAATAATAAAATACAAAATTTTATTCTAACAATAATGAGGTATGAGGAGACAGAGGACAAGATAAATACATACATTGTGAAGGAATCAAATAGAGCACTCAAAATATTTCAATATAAGCATCTATAAGCATCAATTTGTACCTATTAGATGCTTCCAGTGTATACTGGAAACATCCAATAGGTGTTGAGAAGGCCGTCTTCTCCTTTGGTACTTGGGGACAGGAAAAATCGGCCAGTACCCTTTTGTTAGGTCCAGGGTAGTGATATATCTGGTTGACCTTAGCCTCTCAAAGAGCTCATCAACCCGGGGCATTGGATACGCGTTAAATTTGGACACCTCAATTAGCTTTCTGTAATCGTTGCAGAAGCGCCACTCTCCATCCGGCTTTGGCAAAAGGACAATGGGGCTGCCCAACCGCTCTTCGACTCCTCGATGACACCCAGGCTCAACATTCTCCTCACCTCCTTGGACATCACCTTGAGGTGGGCTTTGGGAATCTGATCCGGCTTTTGATTCACCCTCACATATGGTTAAGTCAGGATTTCGTGCTCTGCAACCTACGTACAACCTTGTAGTTCCGTATACAGGTCCTGGTTCCACTGAAGCAGCTCACGGCACTGTTGTTTCAGGGCCAGCAACAGTGGTCTCTGCCCCAGTGACGACCTCGACCCTTGCTTCAGCACTGGCTCTAAGGCATGAAGCCTGCCCTGGTTCCCCGCCTCACCATGGTTTGAGCTGGTTGATGTGGTACACTTGGTACAGCTTTCTTCTCCCTGGTTGGTGGACCTTGTTTTTGATGTCACTCATGTTCTCGACCACCTCATATGGCCCTTGCCACTTGGCCAGGAACTTTCTTTCCATAGTAGGGATTAATACCAACACCCAGTCACTAGGGCTAAACTGTCTTAGCCTCCCAGTTTGGTTGTAGGCCCTCACCTGGTCTTCTTGTGCTTGAACGAGGCTCTCCTTCACAATCAGCATCACCATTGCGATCCGGTCCTGCATTTGGGCCAGATGCTCGATGATGCTCCGGTGGGTGTAATTTCTGATTCCCAGGTCTCCTATGCAACATCTACAAGTCCCCGAGGGTGTCATCCGTATAACAGATTGAACGGTGAGAACCCCATAGAGGCATGCGGTACTTCTCTGATAGAGAACAACAGGTGCGGCAGTAGGCAATCGCGGTCTCTACTATCCCTCTCCACGACCTTCTTAAGCATGGACTGCAATGTTTTGGTGAATCTCTCCACCAGGCCACCTGTCTACAGATGGTACACTGATGTGTGGAGTTGTGTAACCTGAAGAACCTTACACAACTCCCTCATCACTTTGGACATAAATGGTGTGCATTGGTCCATCAAGATCTCCTTTGGCAGGCCCGTCTGACTAACTCTCAGGCTATGCTCCTGGTTGAGGAGTTCCTAAGGGGTACCGCCTCTGGGTACCATGCTGCATAGTCCTTCATCACTAAAATGTGTTGGTGCCCTCTGGTGGACTTAACAAATGGCCCTACAAGGTCCATGGCAACCCAGTCAAATGGATCCTCTAGAATGGGCAGCGACACTAGGGGACTTCAGACATGGAAGCAGAAAGTTGACAAGTAGGGCTGGACTGGCTGTAGTTAACAATCTTTCTGTGACAATGAGGCCAGTAAAACCTCGTAAGGACCCGCTCTTGTGTTTTGTCTACTCCCAGATATCCATCCAAGACATGGGAATGGGCCAGGTCTAATTCTCTATGCCTATAGAGAACTGGTACTAACAACTGCTCTACTACTTCCTCTCTCAGCTTAGTGACCATATATATCAGCTCTCCATTTAAAGCTAAATGTGGAAGCCTGGTGTCAGCCCCCAGCTCTTTGTCAACCCCATTTATCACAGTCACATTATCAAATGCCCTTTTTAGGGTAAGATCCTGCATTTTGAGCAGTCCCAAAATTTCCATCAGAAACCCCCAGTTCAGGAGTCTTGGCCTCACTGGTCACTGTCTCGTCCTCATCACCAGCCAGGACACACAAGGGGAACTCATCCACCTCTGACTGCAATGGGGTTTCATCAGTATTGAGCTGGGTTCTGTCTGAGACACTTGGTATCCCCACCTTCCTCGATAAGTCCCAGAACTGGCTAAAGTACAGCCTTATTATCATCGAGTGTAGCAAGTCCTTAACCACCCTGACCTCATGCGATTCAACCCCACAGTTAGTTTTCAAAGTCACTCTGGCAATGGGATACTACTTGGTGTCTGCGTGGAAACAGCGGACACCCACATATTTCCCTGGGATCAACTGGTGGGGTAGTGTGGCCCTTATCAGGGTCATTATATTCCTTGAGGACAAGAGTTCTGACACCAGCACTCCATTTATTGTCACGGGACATACCTGCAGCCCCTCACCAGGCTAATAGTCCACACTGCATGCGAAATAGGCATAGTAGGAGCAGTGCCTCCCTAGGCTACAGTCCATCTCTTCAGAGGACAATGGAAACGGCAGCTATATGTCCCTATATGACAACCCCTCAGCGACCCTTTGGATCTAGGACTCCCCCTCCAGTGATGGCTCTACTACCCCTCTTTTGGGGTCAGGTTTCTGCTGGGTACCCCAGTATGGACCACCCCCTGGCTTTCTTAGGGACCTCTTGATCACTTGGTATCGTTCCACTAGGCTCATCAGTTCGTCCGCATTCTGGGGATCTCCCTGGGCAACCCAAGTCTACGATGACCTAGGAATGGAGTGCATGAACTGGTCTATGACAACCTGCTTGACCACCTAGCATGGAGTGGAGGATTGTGGCTGTAACCATTTTTGCACAACATGCAGCAGATTAAACATTTGGGACCGAGGCAGTTTGTGCCCATAAGGTGCTCAGTGGTAAACCATCTGTGCTCTAACTGACATAGTAACTCCTACATGTGCAAAAATTTCAGTTTTTAATATGGCATACTGTAATGCCAAATCATAATAGGCCTTCTACGGCTCACCAGTCAAATAGGGGGCTAGCAACTCTGCCCACTGCTCAGGTGGTAGCTTCTCACAGCGTCACCCACTTGAACACAGTCAAAAATGCCTCCACATCATTACCTCAGGTCATGTTTTGCATGGCTTGTTTTACCGCCTTCCCGACGTGCGTGTTGTCACCTGGACTTGGGGGAGGGGCTGACGGCCTTCCACGAACCGCCTCTGCAAGTAAGTCAATTTGTTCCTGGTGTTGCTTTTGCATCTGCTGCGTAAGCAGCTTACTGGTCTCTTGTTTCGCCATCTGATGCTGCTGTATTCGTTTCTGGTGTTGTTGGTGTTGTTGCTTCTGTGCTTGCAGATGTTTAACCCCTTTCTACCATATGATGTACTATCCCATCCATGTGACCTGGGAGTTAAGTCCCAGTGAAGGGATAGTACGTCATAGTCGATCGTCTGCGCTCACGGGGGGAGCGTGGCCAATCACAGCCGGGTGTCAGCTGATTTTCAAAGCTGACACCCGGCACTAAGTGACAGTAGCGGTCACGGACTGCTCCCAGCACTTTAACCCCTGGCACACTGCAATCAAACATGATCGCAGTGTTCCGGTGGCATAGGGAAGCATCACGCAGGGAGGAGGCTCCCTGCGTGCTTCCCTGAGACCCTGAGACCCTCAGAGCAACGCGATATAATCGCATTGTTCTGAGGGCCCCCTCCCTGCAGGCCCCCAAATCCAAGATGGCCACGGGGTCCTTCCGGGTCCTGCAGGGTGATGGCTTGTCAGTGCCTGTTGAGAACAGGCACTGGCAAGCCTCCTGCACGGCCTGTCAGATCGCTAATCTGAGAGTGCTCTGCAAAGTGTCAGATCATCGATCTGACACTATATAGTGATGTCCCACCCTGGAAGAATGTAAAAAAAATAAATAACGTGTAAAAATATTTAAAAAAAATCCCTAAATAAATTAAAAAAAAAATATTTCCCCAATAAACACATTATTATTATGTAAATAAAAAATAACAATAAAAGTATATTTAGTATCGCCGCGTCCATATCGACCCGCCCTATAAAACTGTCCGACTAGTTAACCCCTTTAGTGAACCCCTTAAAAAAAACCAAGGCAAAAAAGCAATGCTCTATCATCATACCGCCAAACAAAAAGTGGAATAACACGCGATCAACAAGACGGATATAAATAAGCATGGTACCTCTGAAAACGACATCTTGTCCCGCAAAAAATCAAGCTGCCATACAGCATCATCAGCGAAAAAAAAAAAAGTTATAGCTCGCAGAATAAAGCGATGCAAAAATAATTATTTTTTACATAAAATTGTTTTTTATGTATAAAAGCGCCAAAACATAAAAAAATGTAAATCAGGTATCTCTGTAATCGTACTAACCTGAAGATTAAAACTACTTTATCAATTTTACCACACTCAGAATGGTATAAACTCCCCCCCAAAAATAAATTCATGAATTGCTGTTTTTTGTTCATTCTGCCTCCCAAAAATCATAATAAAAAGCGATCAAAACATGTCATGTGCCCAAAAATGGTACCAATAAAACGTCAATTCGTCCCGCAAAAAACAAAACCTCACATGACTCTGTGGGCCAAAATATGGAAAAATTAATGCTCTCAAATATGGTGATGCAAAAACTATTTTTTGCCTTTTTACCCACCCCTTTCTTTCGCTCTTATAGGACTCTTTACTCATGTGGCTTCGCACAGAAGTCCCTTTGTGCCCGGTTGGTGACGGGGTTACCCTGCGGTGAATATATTTGATTCTTGTGGGTATTTAACCCTTCTTTACCACGTTCTTTTCTCTGCAGGACCCTGTTCCAAGTATTAGGTTGTATGTGACAACAGCTCTATTTGGGCTCAGACTGTGAGATTTCACAGGTTTTTCCTGTGTCCATTTCTTACCCTGCTACTTCTGGGCATTTATCTGAGTCTTATCTTATGAGTCAGCTTCCGTTGCCATTTTTTACATGTGCACACTACTGGGGACATGGCTACCTAACATGCACTTGGTATATTAATATATGCATTTATCCTTTGTTCCCTGTTTACCCATTCACTGGCTTGCTAATTATCTTGGTATGTGATGCACATGTTGTAGGCATGGTTTATTGTACACCATATATCACCTTTTGAATATTTTTGCATTTCTTGCGATTATTGTTGTGACTGACTGGCCCATACTTATCCACAATATGAGCGCTATGGACCTATTTAGTCCGTTTTTTCTCAGGGTGTGTGGGTCATTGGGTTGTGTGTTTGTATTTTAAATGTTTTTAAGATTGTCATGCTCAAGGTGAAATAAAAGCTACTTTTTTACTTCTCATTAGTGTTGAGCGATACGATACTGCAAATATCGGGTA
>VIAB01014680.1:22399-37687 GCA_009801035.1 Oophaga pumilio | reverse complement strand
TCCCGTTAGCGATCTCGCTTAGTGTGGCATACCCTTAAGAGTCAGCCTGTCAGCATTTTCAGTTGACAGGCGAATGCCCTTATCAGTTATAATTCCACCAGAGGCACTAAATACCCGCTCTGACAAAATGCTAGCGGCAGGGCAGGCCAGGACCTCCAAGGCATAGTGAGCCAGTTCATGCCACTTGTCCAGCTTGGATACCCAATAATTATAAGGCACAGAGGAATCACGGAGGATGTTTGTACAGTCAGCAAGGTAGTCCCTCAGCATCTTTCAAAACTTTGCACTCCTTGTGAGAGTACCTCGCGCCTCAGGGCCAGGGCGATGGGAGGGTCTGAGAAAAGTCTCCCAGAACTTTGCCAGTGTTCCCATGCCTCTGCTGGATTGGAGTTGTGTCTCTCTCACCTGTACTCCTTGGTTTTCCAACGAACTGTGACCTTTGCCACCAGAGTTTTCAGATGGGAATTTTTTTTAATAATTCCTCAACAAGGACCCTCTGGTACTGCACCATTAAATTACACCTGTCTGCCTCTGGAATAAGAGATAAAATGTTCTCCTTATAGCGTGGGTCTAGAATTATCATCAGCCAGTAATGACTGTCACCCAAAATTTTGAGAACGCGAGGGTCACAGGAAAGATAACGTAACATAAACTCAGCTATGCGTGCTAGACTGCTAACAGGCAAGAGTTCCGTGTCCTCACCAAGGGGAAAACTGACCATGCTCTCCTCCTCCTCCCTGTCCCCAAGGCCATCCACGCTGAACAGACGGTATGACAGTTGTGCTTCTAGTACCGTCTATAGCATATGAAAGTAGCTTCTGTTCTTCCTCCTCCTCACCTTCCACATGGTCACCCAATCCATGTTAGGATCAGATGAGGCTGGGCTGTGTGTTATCACCCAGTATGGTTCCTTGCTCCGTCTCATCACGCTTCAACTGCAATGCATCCTCTTTGATTGTGAGCAAAGAGCATTTCAGAAAACAGATAAGCTGAATGGTGATGCTAATTATGGCGTCATCGCTGCTCACCATCTTGGTGAAGTCCTCAAAGATTTGGAGGATGGTACATATGTCTGACATCCCATGTCCACTCCTGAGGTCTTATGTGTGGAGTCTGACCTGAATATCGACGGCCTTGTTGAAGCTGGTACTTAACAACTGCCCTCTTCTGCTCACAAATCCTTTCTAACATCACAAGTGTAGAGTACCAATGCGTGGGGACATCACCCAATAGTCGGTGAGATGGAAGCTGCAAACACTGCTGAAGAACAGCAAGGGAGGCGGAAGCTGTAGGTGATGTTCTAAAATGGGCACACGGGTGACGTACTTCCACAAGCAGATCCATAAGCTCCGGGTAGCTTGTGAGAAACTGTTGAACAACAAGGCTAAGCACATGGGCCAGGCATGTTATGTGTGTGAGCTCGCCTCAAAGCCGCCACCTGGTTGCGGCCATTGTCACACATGACCATGCCTGGTTATAGGTTCAGCGGTCTCAGCCAAAGATTTGCCTGCTCTTTCAGAGCTGTCCACAACTTTTCAGCATTGTTCGGTTTGTCACCTAAGCATATTAGCTTCAGCAGAGCCTGTTGCCGCTTGGCTGAGGTATTGCTGCAGTGCTTCTAGCTTGTGACTGATGAGGTCATTCCGGAGATGGAGGCTGAAGAGGAGGAGGAGGATGAGGTGCAGGAGCTGTAGACTGTGGGGGCAACCCTGAATGATCTAGGGCCCGCAATCCTCGGCGTTGGGAGGACGTATTCTATCCCAAGGTCCGACTGGGTCCCGGCTTCAACTATGTTAACCCAGTGTTCCCATTGAGCAAGATGTACCATCCCTGACCACAAGCACTTGCCCACGTGTCCATGGTTAGGTGGACTTTCCAAATAACTGCATTGTTGAGGGCATGGCTAATGTTGTGAGACACGTGCTCGTGTTAAGCGGTGACGGCACACGGGGAGAAATAGTGGCAGCTGGGGACCGCCGCCATCAGGTTGTGTAAAACTTCCATCTCCATAAGCCTTAAAGGCAACATTTCGAGCGCAAGCAGACGTGAAATGTGTTTTCATTTAGTAGCGTGGCCTGTGGTGCATTGACTGCGTATTTGCGCTTGCGTTCCAAGGACTGGGGTATGGACAACTGAACGCTGTGCTGAGACAAGGACATGGACGTGCTTGTTGATGGTGTTAGTTGAGTGTGAGCAATGACAGGTGCAGGGCAGGAGGCATCTTCACATGCACTATGGACAGGGGATTAGCTTTCACGCACAACAGAGGAAGAAGCAGTGGTGTCACCCGCAGACACTGTTCGTGGACCCTGTGGTTCAGTCCACAAAGTTGGGTGCTTACCGCCATTTGCCTGATTATGCTGGTGGTGGTCATGCTTGTAGTTTTGCTACCCCTGCTGATGATGGCCTGGGAGATGGTGCAAATGGCCTTTTTGGGGTTATCGGCAGAGTCTTTAAAAAACAACCAGACTCGGGAAGACCTAACAGTTGGACTGGCAACTTCCATCATGTTGGTGTTACGTGGAACGATTGCCCGCCTTTTGTCTGCGGCCGCCACACTGCTTCTTCCTGCCTGTTGTGATGCTATGCCTCCCTCCCCCTGGGCGCTGCTGTCCTTGCTTTGTATGTCCTCCTGCCAGCTTGGGTCAGTTACTGTATCATCTACCACCTCGTCTTCCACTTCAGCAAATTGTCCCTCTTTCTGACTTTCTGGCACTTGTGTCTCATGATCGTCCTCCTCTTGTGACACTGTCCCACAGTCACCTTCGTGTGAGCATGCCTGCGCAAATATTTGGGCATAGCTACATGGAATATCATTGTGTACGTTTTTTATATACACTGTACCATTATGGCCTCCTAAATGTATTAAAAGCAAGACTATAAATGCAAATGTACCCGAAGCATTTCTGAATCACTACCATGGCACCAGAATGGGAAGCGCAGATAAAGGTCAACCAGGTCTGGACTTGACATAGGGGACTGCAGTAGGACTGCCCCATATGAGAATGCCATGACTTGGTGGGGTGGCTCAAAGAATTGATCAATTGTTTGCTAAAGGTCTCATTTTAAAGTACAGTTAGAAACCAATATGTGCATATGTACTTTATGTATTGCGTGCTGACCGTAGGCAGCGCTGGCTTATTAATTTAATATTGGTTTTTGGCTGACCCCCACTTTTTGCCGTGCGTGCTTGGTTATGCATGCCATTCTATCTGTCTTTATTGTGATTGATCTAGGCTGTTGCACACACATACAGCAGCCCTCCCCTACCCCATAGGCTCTACTTAATTATGTACCTGTGTCTGGGCCTGTTTCACCCTTCATCCATGGTTGCTGGTTTGGCAGTGTGGAGGTCAGATCTGAAATGTCCAGATGTCATGTCCGGACCTGGTGGGCCTTTATCTGTGCTTCCACTTCTGGTGCCATGGGAGTGATTCAAAAATGCTTCTGGTACGTTTGCATTTAATGTAGTCTTGCTTTTCATATATTTAGGAGGCCGTAATGGCACAGCGTTTATAAAAAACATAGAATAGGACTGCCCCATATGAGAATGCCGTGATGTCGCGGCTTAGCTCAAATAATTGATCAATTGTTTGCTAAATGTCTCATTTTAAAGTACAGTTAGAAATCAATATGTGCATATGCACTTTATGTATTGTGTGCTGACCATAGGCAGTGCTGGCTTTTTTATTTGATATTGGTTTGTGGCTCACCCCCACTTTTTGGCGTGCACGCTTTTCTTTCTGTCTGTCTTTATTGTGATTGATCTAGGCTGTTGTACACACATACAGCAGCCCAACCTTCCCCCATAGGCTCTACTTAATTATGCACCTGTGTCTGGGCCTGTTTCACCCTTCATCCATGGTTGCTGGTTTGGCAGTGTAGAGATCAGATCTGAAATGTCCAGATGTTATCTCCGGACCTTGTCGGCCTTTATCTGCGCTTCCCCTTCTGGCGCAATGGGGGTGATTCAGAAATGCTTTGGGTACGTTTGCATTTAATATAGTCTTGCTTTTAATACATTTAGGAGGACATAATGGCAAAGCGTATATAAAAAGCGTAGAATAGGACTGCCCCATATGAGAATGCCGTGACATGGCGGGGTGGCTCAAAGAATTGATCAATTGTTTGCTAAAAGTCTCTTTTAAAGTACAGTTAAAAACCAATATGTGCATATGCACTTTATGTACTGCGTGCTGACCATAGGCAGCGCTGTCTTCTTGGCTTTTTTATTCCACACTAACTTATACACCACCAAATCAGCACCTCTCCCTACACTGCCTAAGTCTGGAACTGACTGTGATGAGCAGGGTGGCGCCAGGTCTGATATAGACCTGATGACGCTCTGTGGCCAACCAATCACTGTAATGCCACAACCAACATAGCTGTGGCATTACAGTGTGTGGTAGACAATCCCTGCATATTGATTGGCGTTCTAAAAAACGCCAAACATGCAGGGCAGGGACCCAAGCTACCACTGAACAACCCTGGAAATCCTAGTCGCTCGCCAATCATCGCAAGCAGCACTTCCAAGCATGCTCTCTCATAACTAGCAGCTACCATGGTGAAGGTTGGGCTAAACCGGCGGTTATTGCCATAATGCCCAGGAACTCCCTGACTTGCTTCTTTGAGATGGGTTGTGGCCAGCCCTGGATTGCCTCAACTTTATTTAACTGGGGCTGTATTTCATCCCTGCCTACAACATGTCCCAAGTACCTCGCTTCCTCCCTTCTCAAGGCACATTTCTTCTGTAGAGCATCCAGTGCTGCCTGCACCTTGCTCAAATGGCTCCCCCAGTCCTGGCTGAAGATTACAATGTCATACAGGTAGGCCCCGGATACATTTTGTGGGGGGCCAGGATCCGGGCCTTGGTTCTCTGGAATGTAGCTGGAGTGCCTTGTAACCCAAACGACATCCTGGTGTAATGGAAGCACCCATCTGGCATTGAAAAAGCAGTCTTCTCCTTGGCATCTTGGGACTTAGGGATTTGCCAATACCATTTTGAGAGGTCAAGTGTAGTAATGTACCGAACCGGCCCTAACCTCTCAATCAGATCATCGATCCGGGGCATTGGGTAAGCATCGCATTTAGAGATTTCGTTTAGCTTTCCATAGTCGTTGCAAAACCACCATTCCCATCTGGCTTTAGTACCAAGACTATTGGACTGAACCAGCCACTTTTTGACTTTTCGATGACTCCCAGGCTCAGCATCTGCTTTACCTCCTTCGAAATTACCTCTCGACGAGCTTCAGGAATCCGATATGGTTTCATGCAGACCCGGACATGAGGATCCGTCAGAATCTCATGCTCTATAATCTTCGTACACCCCGGGAGTTCTGAGAACAGGTCTCTGTTCCGCTGCAGCAACTCCTGACACTGCTGCTTCTGCGAGCTGGACAAGGTGTCTGCCACCTTGACATCCTCTGCACTGACCTTGGACTGGGCCAGCAGACAGGGGGTTTCTTCAGTTTCTCTGTCCTGCCACGGTTTGATTAGGTTCACGTGGTAACAAGTGGTAAGGCTACCGGTTGGTGGATTTTGTAGTTCACCTCCCCAATTTTCTCCACTACCTCATAGGGACCCTTCCACTTGGCCAGGAATTTGGTCTCCACCATGGGTACCAGCACCAGTACTCGATCCCCGAAGTTGAACTGTCTCACCCTTGCCCGCCTATTGTAGATCCTCGACTGGGCCTCTTGTGCTTTGATGAGGTGTTCTTTGACAAGGGGCAACACCTTAGCAATCCTCTCTTGCATCTGGGCCACATGCTTGATCACACTCCGGTAGGATATAGACTCCGCCTCCCATGTCTCTTTTGCTTCATTGATGAGTCCACATGAGTGTCGGCCATACAATGGTTCAAACAGGGAGAACCTCGTAGAGGTCTGCGGGACTTCTCTCATGGGGAATAGAAGGTACAGTAGTAGACAGTCCCAGTCCCGGCAGTCCTTCTCTATGACCTTCTTCAACATGGCCTTCAAGGTTTTGTTGAACATTTCTGCCAAGCCATCCATCTGTGGATGATAGACTGAGTTTCAGAGTTGTGTGATTTGCAGGGTGTTACACAACTCCTTCATCACCTTTGACATAAACGGGGCTCCTTGGTCTGTCAGGATCTCTTTCGGCAACCCCATTCTAGAGAAGACCTGGACCAATTCTCAGGCGATACACTTGGCGGAGGAGTTACGTAGTGGAATGGCCTCCAGGTATCATGTAGCATAGTCCAGTATCACCCGGATATGCTGATGCCCTCAGGCAGATTTCATCGGGGTCCCACTAGACCCATGGCTATGTGATCAAATGAAACATCAATAATGGGCAATGGCACCAAGGTACTACGAAAATGGGCCACTGGGGAAGTTAGTTGGCAGGTGGGACAGGATCTGCAAAAGTTCACAATATCACGGTAATAATTGGGCCAGTAGAACCTCTGAAGGATCTGTTCCTGGGTTTTCTCTACGCCCAGGTGAGCACCTAACACATGTGTATGGGCCATGTCTAACACTCTGCATCTGTATGGCCCAGGCACGAGCAACTGCTCAATTACCTCCCCTCTCAGGTTGGAGATGCGATATATCACCTCCTCATTCATGGTAAAATGTGGTTATCGAGTGTCAGCCCCCCGGCTGTTGGACTACCCCATTAAGTACTGTTACATTGTTAAATGACCCTTCTAGAATTAAATCCCTGAGTTGGGTGGTTTCAAAGTTTGCCCCGGACACCGCCAGCTCAGGGACGTTGGCCTCAGTGAATGCAGCCTTATCCTCATTGCCAACAAGCACACAAAATGGAAACATGTCATCCGCAGCTTGCGACGAGGTTTCTTCGGGAGCAACCTAGCTGTCGTCCAGGCAACCAGACGTCCTCCCTTTCCCCTCAGTCCCAAAATAACAGAAAGTCCCGCCTTATTTTAATAGGGTGCAATAGGTCCTTGACCACACCGACCTCATGGGTCTCGGTGCCACAGTTTCAGTTTCTGTTTATAACCACCTGGGCCACAGGGTAGTCCTTCACGTCCCAATGGGTACAGCGGACGCCCAACCTCTTTCCAGGAATCAGCCGAAATTGTGGCCCTCACTAGGGTTACCAAACTTAGAGTCCAGCAGACCAGTCACTTGCACCCCGTTTACTGTCATGAGGCATGCCTGCGGCCCTTCCTCATCCTGTGCTGCAGTCCATTGGCTTGGTGGTCATGAGAAAATGGGAGGCTACGTGGCCAGGGGTATGACACTTCCAACAAATTACATTATGGGAAGGGGCCACTAACTCCGGTGTCCTCAGATGCCCCCCAGGTGTGGCTCTAGCTCCCCTCTTTTGAGTGTCAGCCCCACTCTGGGAAACCAAGTATGCGTATATTACAACCGCTTGATTCCACAAAGACCTCTCAACCAAACTCACTACGTTGTTAGCATTACATGGATCTCCCTGATCAACTCAGGATTGCACTTGCCTTGGTAGGGAGTGTATTAGTCTGTCCATGACAACCTTCTCCACCATCTGTGGTGGGGAAGAGGATTCGGGTTGCAACCTTTTATGGACTAGGTGTAGGAGATCGAACATTTGGAACTTGGGAAGCTTGTCACTGTGATACGCCCACTTGTGCACTCATTGCGCCCTGACAGTCTGAGTCACTCTGAAGTGTACTAAGATCTCAGCCTTTAACTTGGCATACTCTTTTGCATCCTGCAATGCCAAGTCATAGTAAGCTTACTGCGGTTCACCCGTTTGATATGGCGCCAGAACCTCCGCCCACTACTCCAGAGGCAATTTCTCCCACTCCTCAACCCTTTCAAACACTGCCAGGAATGCCTCGATGTCATCACATGGGGTCATCTTTTGCAATGCTCTTCTTACTGTCTTCCTCACGTGAGAGTCATCACCTCGATTTGGGGTTTTGGGCACTTTCTCTGATGCAGACGTCTCCTGCCAGGAGTTCCGTCTGCCTCTGCTGCTGTTGAATTTGTTGCATCAGGAGTTTTTGTCTCCTGCTGTATCTGCTGCTACTCACAGTATTGCTGTTGGCGGTGCTGCCGCTCTCTATGCGACTGGTGTTGTTGCTGCCATATCTGTTGCTGCTAGAGATTAGCTTGCATGAGTAGCTTTAGCAATTCCTCCATGCTGTCAGATTTTGCTCCTGCAGCCGCTTTCACCCGCGACATGCGATATCTGTGCGGCAGTCACACTACTCCTTAGGATTTGTGCCTGTGCTTATAGCACCAATTGTATGGATCTGTACTCACTCAGCGGCTCTTGAGGTAGGTACAGCGGGCAGTTTTCATGCGATAGTTCAGGCAAGTTTATTTTATTTCATAAACCGCTCTGGGAGGCAAAACAAACAGAGCCTTTTCTGGCACAAAGTGGAAACAAAACTGAAAACAAATAGTCCATTAGGGTGCCAAGGAAATGCATGGTAAAAATTAAGTATCAAGTTTTTGAAGGTCTTACCTCCTAATTTTGTTCCTTTTTGGTCATAGATAATTTATAATTTTCTTTTTTTAAGATTAGTTATCATTTACTGGTTGCTCAATGGCACATCAAATTGCAGTTTTAAATGTTTGTTTAGTATTTATCATCATGCATATCCCGTGTTATGTATGGTATGTTATGCCGTTTACCGATCAGATTAATTGATTTTATATTTTGATAGATCGGGCGTTTCTGAACAAATACCAAATGTGTGTTTTTTTTTTTTTTTTAACCCTTTAATTTTCAATCAGGCGAAAGGGGGGTGATTTGAACTTTTAGTTTTTTTTTTTTTAAATGTTAGTGGTTAAATTTTAGTGGTTATTGTGTACAATATTGTGGAAAATGAGAAAAATGGAATAATTCACATGCCTTGAGCAAGTGGTAAATCTAAATTTAATGTCAACATATTTTACATGGTGAATCCTTATGCTAAAAGGAACAAATTTGAGGGGTAAGACTTACCAATTTGCAAAGTTAATTTTTCCTTGGCACCCTAATAGTCCATATGGTATTGCGCATCCGCCCGCTCAGGTAAGTGCCTTAAGCAACACACACTGAAAGTAAACACGAGCTGCAGGTAAATAGTCCATATAGCCCTGCAGGTCCACCCGCTCAGGTCAGTGTTTTTAACAACACACACTAGAGGTCTCCTCATCTCCAGCAAAGGACACTGAATGAGAGACTCAGCCTACATTTATCTGCCAAACCACGCCCCTGGGGTTGTGATATGTCAGCGGTCTTTCCCACCCATCTCTTATGACCACTCGTAAAACCTGGCCCTGGAATGGTCCAAATAATTCTCTTAAGGTGCTGGAGCATACTTCCGAGCTCATATCACCGCAGCTAACAGCCGCGATGACACATATCTCCCTTCAAGGACATGTCCGGCAGCCATCTTACAGTATATACTGTATGTAATCCATCTATTCTATGCTGTTGGCAGATGAATTGTCAGCTTTTCCTTTTCCAAAGTTTTTATTGAATTTTAACATAACAATTAGGGATGATAAAGAGGGGGGAAGGAAGAATGGTGGGGGGGAGGAGTAGAAGGGGAGGAATAGGAAAGGGGGAAAGGGTAGAGGGGAAAGAAAGAATGGGAATGGGAGGACTCAAAGGGATTGTTGAATCAGATATTTGTAACATAGTGTAATGGTTACATAAGAAATAAACAGAGTTAACATAGATAAGTAGTATCACTGAGTATACAATTTTCAGTCACAAAGGATATATATCAAATTAACATAAACAGGCATGTTCCTCTGGTAATACAGTATTACATTAACAAAAGAAAATAAACTGAATAAACATAAACAAGAACATTCCTCTAGTTATTCATCATTACTGAATCGCCGGCTTTTTCAAGGACATTTGTGAGTAAAACTCGGACAGGACTTGCATGGTCCGAGTGCTGTGCGATTTTTTTTTCTCACACCCATTGACTTGCATTGACGAGTCTCGTCCGAGATACACGTCAAATCGCAGGATGCTGAGATTTTTTTCTCAGTACGATTTCAGCTGAGAAAAAAATCGCAGATGAGATGTAACCCATTGAATAACATTGGTCAGATGCAATCCGATTTTTTATCGGATTGCACTAGTCCGTTTTTCTCGCAAATGAGTAAAATTCTTCCAGTAGTCTGATGTCACCTTCCATTTCTTCTGTGACCACTTTTTCCACAGAATGTAGAGTTTGTTGCTAAGACATTTTTGGCCCCTCAGGTTTACATTTTATTGTTATTAGAAATGCAAATCAAACATCTCAAACAGTTATAAAAAAACGTTGTTAAGTTCTAACAGTATGATCATTATTAAGCCACATGAACACGATCAGTATTTGGTCAGTGTTTTACATTAGTATTTGTAAGCCAAAACCAGGAGGAAAGGGTGAGAAATCCAGAAGTGGTGACGTGTTTCTATTATACTTTTCCTCTGATTTTTTTCCTCCTGGTTTTGGCCTACAAATACTGAGGTAAAAAACTGACCAAATACTTAATATGTGCACATGGCCTTAAGATAAAATTCTGTTTGGATTTAGAAGCGAATTCTGTGTTGAAACCCTGGCAAAAAACATTGCCACTTCTAGGCTAATGACAATGAGTGTATTTTACACATCACTAATGTGCAGGGGACTATAAATTGGCACATTAGAATGAATGTGTTTTTAAAATTCTTATCAAGTCATTATTTATGTAGACTCTACACAGAAATAGCACTGATTAGCCTGATGAAGAGACCTGAGTAGTCTTGAAAGCTTGCAATTTGTTACCATCTCTTCAGTTAGCCATTAAAAGATATCAACCACTGAGGACTCTCAATTCTAAATATTTTTCTATCTACTGGCTAACACGGTACGAAGATATACATCTTTCCTGTATTAGCCACCATTGAAAGACAATAATGATAATCCAAATATTGATCCACTGGCACTTTTATTTAAGAAGTCTGAATTTCAGCCTCGGATTTCTCTTGTACATTTTTTGAAAAAATGCTTTTTGAACATACTGGCTAATCAGATGTAAGTGAACAAAGCCCCAAAGTGCTTTGTTACTTTTAAATAATTAATATTTGTTTATTCAGTGCTAGAATAGAAGATTAGAATTAATGGGCAAATGATATAGGCTTTGCTCAAACAACCCTCATGGCTCCCATTTTTAATCTAGCTATAAGTGAAATGTTTGTAAATTGGATACATCAGGTTTTACGCTTTTGAATGGATAAGAATAGGTTGCTATTTTTTCTGCATAATATTGGCACAACATCTAAATTCAATGCATAAATATGAATAATGAATTAAATACAAATGATGGAACACATTCGAGACAGATGTAGGGGAAATGACATAAAAGTCAAAGTATTTGTCTAACTTACTGGATAGACAACTATTCCTACATGCAATGCACTTACTAACCTCAACCCCACAATCCTTGTCTATGGCAATGCTCCCCTTCATGTCTTTACAGTCTTCAATTGCGTAATAACTCAAAATGCTAGGTTTTAGAACAAACCAACGCTCTGTCCATGTCCGTCTCAGATTGGCCTTTTTTAGAAGATAACCCTGTCAATGAAAAATAAGATCAAAATCATTTGTGACTTTTTGTCAAAAAGCTGGACTTTTGAAAATGTTTCACTGTATAAACATAGACGTGTATAACCGGAGGTAAAGAATATGTTAGCCGCTGACCTGTTCTTGACCTGAAAACGTTGACATCTTTAGGGAGAGTTTAGATGTGGTGGACATGCAGATTTGCAGAGTGAAATCTGTGTCAAGTTGCATTGCAAAACATTTGAATATGGTCCTGAAGGAAAGTTCACAATATCAGTGTGGAAAAATCTGCAGCAAGCTCCTTTTGTTGTGGAAATGTCAATGATTTCAAAGATCCAAGGGGTAACGTTTCTCCTTGTGGAGAGTGACATGTCAAGCCTGACATGCCGAGGTGAGGAGACTTTTAAGCCGCAATGCTCCTCTGGGAAATATGCAAATTTTTTCTTCAGAGAGGAAGAGGACTAGAACTCTAGTGCAACATATAGTAAGTAGCAATCCTAAAAGTCAATATTCGTTCTACAATGAGCCTTGTCACAAGACTGAAAAAACAATTTACATGTTACTGCCCACTAAGACACTTTCGGTTATGATTCTGTTCAGTGGAGACACTGGTGTCCAGCAAAGTTTCTGCAGGCTGCAACCTGTCCTCACACGTGACTTGGATGGTCTTTTGTCATGGCTCAAATTGGGAATTTGATGTGGTGAACTCTTGCTCCATGGTAGGTTTTCCTGTCTGCTGAGCTAGTGCCATTTTCTTCCCTGTCCTTATATGTTTTCTATTGCCTTTATTTTTCCTTTCTGGGTATGCTCCTCTTCAAGTGTTTCCCATTGTACCGTTTTGGTTGCCCTACCACATTCTGGGTTGAACTATATATAGTCTCTCTTCACTACACTTTCCTTGCTGGCTTTACTTCTAAGTGGATTAGTGTTTAAGAATTCAAGCTATTCAGAGAAGGTATTTTCCTTTCTAGGCAAACACCATTTTGTAGAATATAAATGTAGCTTGTCGCGCTAATCCTTATGGTAATCATTAATATGCAAAAAAAATTGGGAATCTAATGAACACATATTTCCACTAGTGGTTCTGCAAAATTAACAAGCCGAGTACAGCATAGTAGGCTGCGTGCTTAAAACAACACAAGATGATATCAATTAGAATGACAGATTAAAAAATATGGTGCTTGAAATCAAAATCTTAATGCAATATTGTACAATCTCGTATTGAAAGCACAATAGCCCATGTTCGCTGACACCAATGTAGATAGATTAGTACACATAAGAATGATACTTATGGAAAAGAAGTATGCTACAACATGCAGCAGGTGGGAGTGCTTAGGGAAAGAAGGACACACTAAAAAGACAGTCGATAGAAGAATCAGTAAAGCCTCAATGGTTGGTATCCTACGCTGCTGTGGATCCGACCCTGTCAAGTGCTGTGGAATCCTGTGTCATGGATGTGGTTTGTGGAACCACAGTGCCACGAACAATGGAGAGCCTGGAGAGCGTGACTAAGTGAGTACCTGACTATTCACTAAACCCTCTGATGGTGAGGTTAGACTTAGCTCCCAATGAACGCCAGGGGCCTCTCCAGGGCAGACCAATGGACGCGCAGCAGCTGGACCCAGAGGACAGACTGGATGAAGCAGCAGGCAGAGTTTGTATTAGAATGCAGTAGACAGAGTTCATATCAGAGTGCAGCAGGCAGGATTTCCACCAGAGTGCAGCAGGCAAAGTTTGTATCAGAGTGCAGCAGGCAGGGTTTGAACCAGAGTTGAGCAGCCAGGATTTGCATCAGAGTGCAGCAGGCAGGATTTGTACCAGAGTGCAGCAGGCAGGGATTTGCACCAGAGTGCAGCAGGCAGGGATTTGCACCAGAGTGCGGCAGGGACTGGTATTCAATCTTACACAACATAGACTGCAAACAGGAAGGTTGCTCAGGCACCTCTCCAGTAGGGAGGAAGCAATATATACATAATGCCTTTCAGCCATAGGCTGGGGAGGAAATAACAAGTGCACGTCCTGGCCCTTTAAGAGGGCGGGAGTGGGCGCGCCATAAAGACATGGCTCGAAGCCCTGCTGGAAGCTCCCCTGGAAATATGCAGATCATGAGGGGGGGAACCGACCACAGCGTGGGTGAGTGAAGTGACATGCCGGAGACTCTGCTTGCCAGAGCAGGTATCCTGCGTGGTGCTAACATCCGATCCGTTCCTGCAGAGTTTGCTGTGACAGTAGTGGAAGGAGTTCAGTTGCAGTGGGGATCAAGAAGTGTCCGTGCAGAGTCAGGGGCGCCCCGGCTGACAATGCTAATACAGCATATAACCTGTTGAGGGCAGAGTAAAGTACTGCAGTTGAGCAAAACAGGTCGGTCAGATTCAAAAGTCGCCGACCCTAAAAAAGGCAAAGTCGCTCATCTCTAGTTATGAATATATGGAAAGGCAGACACATGGTTACATAAAGGTGGTTACCTGTGGAGTAGTAAGTAGAGTGCAGAAACGCGCCCCAACGGGCATTTCGGATCAAGTCCTTCGTCAGGGGTAGGGACAAGTAGAAGCACATACCAGAGCGAAACGGCAGTCGCCCTGCGTTTCCACTCAAAACTCTCCTGCCTCTGTTTTGTAATGTAAATGCAAATAAAAGGACGTTTTATTGGGATCGGTGAGTGCCACCTTTTTCTTTGGACATGGACATTGACTTTGTATATTCTATATGGGTTGGCCCCCAAGATTACTAAGACGGTTCACCACCAAATCCTTGTGAAATCGCACCTGTGCTGATCACCTGTCTTCACTTTAATTACTTGTTAAAAAAAATATATATATTTTTATCTTTTGCATTTTAAAAATTACAGAAATGAAAATGGTCCAATGCAAAAGCTGGTCGCCCTGCATGGTTGGTACCTAGTAACACCCCCTTTTGAAAGTGTCACAACTTGTAAATGCTTTTTGTAGACAAGAGTCCTGATTTCAGTTCTTGTTTGAGGTTTGAGTCCATTCTTCCTTGGAAAATGATTCCAGTTCTGTGAGATTTTTGGGTCGTCTTTGATGCACTGCTATTTTGAGGTCTAGACACAGATTTTCAATGATGTTCAGATCAGAGTACTATGAGGGCCTTTTGAGGTAGCCTATTGTGGATTTTGATGTGTGTTTAGGATCATTATCCATTTGTAGAAGCCAACCAATTTTCAACTTCAGCTTTTTTCTAGATGGTTTGCATCAAGAATTTGCTGAAATTTCATCAAATCCATTCTTTCCTCTACCCATGAAATGTTCCCCATGCTCTGGCTGCAACGCAACCCTAAAGCATGATTGATCCAACCCCGTGCTTAATGGTTGGCAGGTAGTTTTAAGCGAGTGTCACTATGTGTTATAAGCCGCCCGCCAGGGCTGTGGGGTACTCGGACCCAAGCCCGTTGAATTGTATGTGGGATGTCACGGTGGCCATGGCTCGGTCCGTGGCCCTTGGTGCTCACCCTGAAAAAAGGGGGATATTTACAGGGGATATTGTCAGTGAATCGTGACGCCACCTGTGGTGTCTGGTGAGGATCACCAGCGCTGCAGCAGTCCACTGAGACTGGTGTTGTGGCAGTTTAGGTGGTATCGCTCCCCACAGGTGGAGCGGGCAGCGTAAGAGTAGGGATGCAGGACAGAGGGAACCCAGCCGGGTAAGAACCAGAATGGGAGAACACACAAGTCACTTCTGTACCTTTACTGGAGTAAGTGCAGGAACATCCCGGAACACCGTAGGGTGAAGAGTGCACGTCCGGATTCTCCCCAGTGAGC
>VIAB01014679.1:45139-65871 GCA_009801035.1 Oophaga pumilio | reverse complement strand
CCTTTTTGCCTGCACTCCTCAGCTACCGAATCATAACAAAGCAGTGTGTTAAAGATTCTGGATGACTAATTGAATCCACAAAAAATGTATAACTTTTTTTTATTTTTTTTATACCACCGAAATGTAACAGAAAGCACTTTTAATACTCTATGGATGAGTAATTGAATCCAGACAAATTTTGCTATGCTTTTATGGAGTGTTATATAACGCAGAAATGTACCACAAAACACGTAATAATGATTGGGTGACAATATAGTAAATTTTTTCATCAAGAAGAAAAAAATCTGATCACGTGTAGCTGTTATATATTTTGCAATGGACTGTGAAGCCCGCAGACCTGCCTAGAGCCTTTATTCTACCACTCTACCTGCAATTGTCCCTAGGCTAGATGCAGACTATATCTGATACAAACAGCAATGCACTGAATTAACACTTAGGACTGCTAGTATGATAGTTCAGCACCAGTATCAACGCTAGAGCACTCTGTTAAGTTCAATTGTGCACACACAGGCCTGGATAACTGCTCTCTCCCTCCAATGCGAACTGTCCCTGAGCTGTGCAATGGCGTCAGTGTGCCGAGCGTGGCTGTGCCTGTCCTTTTATAACCTTTGATGAGGTAATGCAGCAAGCCAATCACAGTAATGCCACTACCAAGATGGCTACAGTATTACAGTGACTGGCAGGCAATCCCCGCGTATTGGCTGTGCAACAGGCGCCAAAATGCAGGGTGGGGATTCGAGCATTACATCCGAGCACCAGTGTCGAGCACCCAGATACTTGAGTAATATCCAAGTACTACCCAGCATGCTCGCTCATCCCTAGTATTTATGGTATTTATGTATGGCACTATACAGCTGTGGACAAAAGTTTTGAGACAGACACAAATTTTGGTTTTCACACAGTTTGCTGCTGCAATCTTTATAATTAATTTGTATTAACTCTAGATTATTAACTCTAGATTATTATGAGTTATCACATGAATTGCAAAAATTTGCAACATAATTCCTTAGCATGAAAACTAATTTTATCCCAAAACTCTATATCCAATGATTTTTAGCTCTGCCACAAAATGATCTGCCTCCACTATTTCAGTGATCTTCTCATTAGCTCAAGAGAAAGTATTAGGAGGACAATGCAGCTGATATCACTTGTCAAGCTGATTTAACCCCATAGTGACAGAGCCAATTTGCAGCTTAATGACCGGGCCAATTTTTACAATTCTGACCAGTCACTTTATGAGGTTATAACTCTGGAACGCTTCAACGAATCCCACTGATTCTGAGAAAAATTAACATTTAACTTTTTTTGCAAAAAATTTACTTCAGAACCAATTTTTTTTTATTTTCACAAGTGTTAAAAGAAAAAATGAACCTCAAAATTTGTTGTGCAATTTTTCCTGAATACGCCGATACCCCATATGTGGGGGTAAACCACTTTGGGCGCACGGCAGGGCTCGGAAGGGAGGGAGCACCATTTGACTTTTTGAAAACCATGTCATAATTGGAGACCCCCTGATGTGCCTAAATAGTGGAAACCCCTCAATTATAGCTCCAACCCTAACCCCAACACACCCCTAACCCTAATCCCAACCCTAATTCCAACCCAAATTGTAACCCTAACCCTAATTGTAACCCTAACCCAATTGTAACCCTGACCCTAATTCTAACCCTAATTCCAACCCTAACCCTAATTATAACCCTAACCCTAATGGAAAAATGAAAATAAATATATTTTCTTTATTTTATTATATTTCCCTAACTAAGGGGGTGATAAAGGGGGAGTTATTTACTATTTTTTTTTTGATCACTGTGATAGGGTTTATCACAGTGATCAAAATGTACCTGCACTGAATGAATGAATCTGCCTGCCAGCAGATTTGGCGCATGCGCACGCCATTTTCTTTACAGGAAGAAGACACCGGGAGCTGCGAGAGCCATGGGAGGACGGGGGGGACACCGGGAAATACAAGGGACAGATCGGGGGACCCTGGGACCCTATTTCTCTCCCCTCTGATGTGCGATCACATCAGAGGAGAGAGAAAGATAACGCAGAATCGCAGCTTTTTTGCGGTCGCCGTTATATGGTTAATAACAGCGATCGCAAAAGCGGGGTCGGTAAAAACCGACCCGAATCATGTTCTCTGGGGTCTTGGCTACCCCCGGCAGCCGAGACCCCAGAGAAAATCAGACTCTGGGGGGCTCTATATACTTTTTCCACATCGCCGTTAATTAACGGCGCTGTAGTTTAAGTACCCTTAACCACCGCTTTAAAAGGCGTATCGGCGGTCATTAAGGGATTAATTATAGGAGCAGGTTTATTGCTTTTAAAGGCTGCTGGTGCTTGAAATGACTGTCTTCTTCTGTTAATTCTGGTAACTTCCAAGAAAGCATGTGCAGTTGGCATTGCTTGGCAACAAAAGGACTTTACAGGCAAGGACATTGCTGTTTGTTAGATTGCGCCTAATTCAACCACTTATCGGATCAAAAGTTTTAAAGAGTGAGGTTCAATTGCTGTAAAGAAGGCTTCAGGGTGCCCAAGAAATTCCAGGATGTGACAAGACCATAACATAAAGAAGCAATGGGATCAGTTCAACACGTGTGCTGAGATTGTTTAGTATTTGCAGCAGACAGATGTTAGTGCAACAGCATGCACAGTAAGGGAATAGCTTTTGGAAGCGGTCCTGGTGTCAAAAAGGGCAGCAAAGAAGCCATTTGTCTGCTAGAAAAATGTCAAAGACAGACTGACATTCTTCAAGAAGTACAGGGACTGAGGTAAAGTTGTTTTCTTTGATGAAGCCCTTCTAAAAGAACATTTGTTCCTTAAAGAAAAGGTGAGAGCTACCACAAGTCTTGTGTCATACCAACAGTAAAGCATCCTCAGACCATTCATGTGTGGGGTTGCTTTTCATCCAAAGGAGTGAGGTATGTTACAATTTTGCCTAAGAATATTGCCGTAATTAAAGAACGGTATCTAAACATTCACCAAAAGAAATGTCTCTCAATAATACAGGAGCAATTTGGTGATGAACAATGCTTTTTCCAGCAGTTTGGCAGGAAAACTATAGGGGAACTGAAGGGCACATGACGATTTGTCGCTAACCTATTGGGTACAAGGACAATAAAAGGACCAGGTTGTGTGCAGGAACAACTCCTATGAACACCTGACAATATCAGTTGCTGCTTTGTGACTGGGAGACGGGTACGGACTGGGACTGAAATTCAGCCCTGGCATTTGCAATCACACAGGCCCATGTTGTCCCCGTCTCTAAGCGTCAGATGGGGATATATTATTAATATTACCCTGGATGGAGGAAAGTAAAATTTACTACAAGACTAATATTTCTAAAGATACCTGTGGCCTGCTGGGGTAAGTGATGGAGTCAGTGACTTTGTGCTCTGTCACAACTGTTAACTGTTATGAATGTGCTAAAAATCGTTTCAGAGCAGAGGCTCCCTCTGGTGGTTACAGACAGTACTGAACCTTTCAGCGAGGAGTGGTAATCTGGGATCACGGACTGGTCTGATATAAGGGAGGTTCCCTCCCATGATGGTTGCCGGTGATCAATTGTTCTTGTCTCAATTGTGGTTCCTGGTTCATTTGGAAGTTTGCTGAGTCTTGCCTGCATCTTCTGCTATCAGATAAGATATTTTCTGCTTTTATTTTTGTGCTTGCTTTTTGCATTGTTCCCTGCACTTCTGTGGAGGTCAGCCAGGTCCCCTCCGGGGGGCTTGTGCTCCTCTCAGTTTATCTGGAGCCACTGTTGTTTGTTCATTTGCTTTTTCCTGTTTTTTCAGTGGCTGCGGCTTAGTTTTGTTACACCAGAGAACTGATTTGGGTGGTAGAGGTCGTGTGATCTCAGGTGTTTTTGCAATCAGTAGAGCTGGTATTTTTTAGGTTTTTTTTGGATTGCAGTGAGAATCCTTTCCTGTACTTTTCTGTCTAGACGGATTGGGCCCCAGCGTTTGCTCATACTATTTTCTGTCTGTGTCCGTGTTTCTTCTTGTCTAACCGCCATTACATGTTTGGGGGCTTCCTATTTTCTTTGGGGATCTGCTCCGGGGCAGATAGCTTTTATCTTTCTGCCTTTAGGTGTAGTTATCTCTCAGGCTGTGACGAGGCGTCTAGGATCAACGTGGGAACGCTCCACGGCTGCCTCTGGTTGTGTGGTTGGTTCGGGTTGCTGTAATCCAATAGGTTCCAGCCTCTCTGGTGTATTGCCGTTTTTGCTTACTCTCCTCAGCTACCAAAACATAACTGTTAACAGTATGGGTGTCTTGACAACATTGATTCTGTTGAGGCAGCCCATGACCAGACAGGCCCTTCTGGCATTTGCCAGAATTGCCAGATGGCCAGTCCGGCTCTGCTGGGAGATGATCTCATCCAGGATAGTTGACTAATTTGAACGATAACACGATAACAGGCTGCGTTGCTGTAATGAAGAATCCTTAGGACCAAGATGAGTTGAATGTTTTTATTTTCACAACGTGTTTCAACTTTGGACAAGTGTCTTTTTCAAGTGAAAAAAAACCCAATTGCATAGCAAGTGTTCAAAGTCAGGGGTTTAAAAAGGCAGGAGTTTAAAATGTTTCCAGCATGATGGTGCACCATATCACAAGGTGAAAGGGATAGCTAAGTGGCCAGGAAACTCCAGATGTTTCAATCTCATTGAGAACCTGTGGTCAATCCTCAAAAAGTGTGTAGACAAACAAAAATCATGGTAAACCTCTAACATTTATTAGACAAGAATGGGTTGTCATCAGTCAGGATTTGGCTCATTCAGATGCTGATATCCAGCTGCCATGGTGAACTTCAGAAGTCTTGAAAAATAAGGGGCAACACTTTATCTATTGAGTTTTTGCATAAACTTAATGTATTTGTCAATAAAAGAATAACAATTTATGAAATTCTTATACAGTAATTGTACTTCAGTAACCATAGAAACATCTGACTAAAAGTGGAATCCAAAATTTGTACCAGTCTCAAAACTTTTGGCCCTGATTGTATTCTTCGCTATTGGTACCTTATTACATATACCAACAATATAGCCTGTGTGCGTAAGCCCTAAGGGTCTTCAATGGGCTTGGGAAAGGTAAATCTACTGGTCTCTACATTCACCACAGACAGTCTATGTCTATCCTAGTATCTGGAAATAAATGAAGATCTTGAACATATTACAGCCCTCACAGGCAGCACAAACTCTACATTAATTTTACACCTCACTAATGCTGATACCAGCATATGTGCACTTAATCTGCTCTTACATAGAGTGCGAGGCATAAACTGGGCAATTTCTTATTTTTTATCTAAGGTGTAATGTGTTAGATGGGCTGTTATCCCTGGGAAGGTAGATACTGTTGTAAAATATGTCAATCCAAAAACATTCTTGAGTTTCAATCTACATCTTCTATTATGGTTAGCCTTAGCCAAATAGTCAATCTTTGAGTTTCTGAATATAATGGGAGATATAGTCTGCAGTGGTTAAAGAAGAACTTCCATCAAAGTTTTTATCCTCTTAATATATTGCAGTCATCATATTATATAGGACTGTGTAGTTACAATTGCTCATTTTTCCTTTCTACACAGCTAATCCTTCTTTTCCATTAGGTCTATGACATCACGTGATTAAAAACTGACTAGCTGAATCCTTCTAAGCTCTATGTAGAAGCAGGAAGTCTCTTTTCCCTGCATGCGTCATAAGTCACTGCAAAAGTTCCTGGCAGGGGGAGAATGGAACAGCTAGCTAGGTCACGAGGGGAATGATTCATGCAGGGACAAGATACACAGTGCAATATAATATGATGATTGGAATATACAGTATTAAAGCATAAGGGTTTTGATGGGAGTGCTTCTTTAGTCATCAGCACGGTTGGGCTTGAATTCATGATGTGTTAGGCCTCATTCAGATGTCTGTTTTTCATGTACGTGTTGTATCTGTGATTTTCACGGATAGAACACATACCCATTGCTTATAGTCTATGTGTTTGCTTAACCTGATATGTGCGTTTTTGTTTGTCTCTCAGCCGAACATCCTGGTATAACAATGCCGAATCTACATGATGATGACTAAATAGTCTACCATAGTCCATGTTTATTTAAGGACCATGTGGGCAAATATCATGGAGATTTGTCAGTTTTTTCACTGTGGATGAAAAGTACCAATACAAGTCTATGGGTCTGTGAAAATTATGCACAGCCTGCGGATGGCATCAGTCAATTATTAACGATGCAAACAATAGGAAAAGCTTCGTAAATGTTTACATATGTTAAAACCACTGACCAGTGATGGTAACAAATAATACTGACCAAACATTGATGTTGAGACTCAGATCCAAATCACTGATGACAATTGTGTTTTTTTACATACGCGGATTACGGTACGTCTGAATGATATCTTATACTTGATTTGTGAATAGGGAAACAACAACAGTGGGGCTTGGTCGGTCTTGGCCGCCTATATGAGGAGAGACCAATTTTATTAAAAACCTGTGATAGTTGAGGGCCATGATGGAAATACTGTATTGAGGCCCACAAGCTTCACATTACGCCACTGCTTCTGAAGTCTGTTGCTTGCAGAGAGGTTCCTACACCCTGAATCATGGGACATGGTTATTATGATTCTGGATTACGATGGACTGTAGACTCGCAAGCTCTTAGGTATCACCCTCTCCTTTACAAATAGTTGCAATTCCTCTTAAGGAATATTTTTTTCTTTTCCACCTTTATTTTGTCCTTTCCTCCATACTCCTATCCAGTGTCTACTGTCTTTTCTCTTTATCCACCTCGCTCCCTCCCTCCTTCTTTCACATCAGGCGGAGTTTCCAATCCCCAGCTGAGAGACCTCATTCTCATGCAGGAAAACACACAGAGAGCTTGTTAGGAAGAGGTGAGGATGGGCCACAGCTGAGAGATCTGTGACTTCCCTTCACCACTCTAATAATCCCAGCAGGACCTGGGAATAACAGGCGAGCTTCTCTTCTTCCACCATCTCCATGATTATGCCTGACAGAGGCTCCTGGATCATCACACCAACTTTCTATCTGTTGAAAGCTTGTAGGAAAGAAGATGCCTGTTGCTTATGAATGAATGAATCTAATGTCAGGTTGACCAGTTCTGTGGACTCTCAGGTGAATTCAACCACCTGCCCTAACATATCAAAGACGGGTTAGAGTCGCCAGTGGAGATGCAGGTAATTTTTCTTTTCCTTAATTTTTAGATGTGATGAAATTGCTTCCCTACCTGATATTTCTTAGTATGTTGAAATGAAAGGTTGTCACGGGATATCCTCTTGGTTCATATAGTATATCTTCTTGTTCTGCTGAACACTTGATGGGCTCTCCCTAGGAGTGCTCCTACAAGAGGGAACTCCCTTAAGGGATTTCTCCATTGCTTCTTAGACGTGACTTGTCTTTAAGAGGTTAAAAGGATTCCCCAGTACCGTGGCCGCATAAGATAATAATGAATCGCTTTTGTCAAAACGCAAACTATTTTCGCCACCAAGCTAGGGTGTGCCCTCTAAGCCTGCAAGATCTCCAAGCCCTTCTAGAAGAGGCAGAAGAATATGCCTGAGGCTTTCTACAACTGATATTTCATGGAATACTGTGTAACTGTACAGACCAGGCTTGGTATTTTAAAGAAACGGAAGGGTTAATTCCGCTGCCTAGCCAGGAAAACAGCAAGCAGCCATTGAACCACTAAATATCCAATTATACATTAATGAATCCATCAACCTGTCAGTGGTTCCTGACTATTACAAATCAAAGTGATGAGCCATAGCAGTCAGGCTATTCCCTTGTGTAATGTCCGGACGTCTGAAAAATCAATGTAATACTTTAGAAAACTGTGATCTGTGTAATTCGTCCTTTATATGACACCACTCCTAGCAGCCCCATATGATGCCTCCCAAAAATGCCATATTCTGCAGAGCAGTACACATGATATAATCCTTCTCAGAAGTTTCTTCCAACACACACTTGGGTCCATTTTAGGAAGCCATTTAACTCTTGCTTCATCTGGCTGAGGAGTAAATGGAATATTTTGAGGAAGCCTTAAGCATTAGAAACATACATAAAATATATGCAGATGTTGCCCTGGTTCGAATTGAATACTTTAGTCCCTGCAGCTGCTTGCAAATTATGCCTAATCTTCATCAAACTGATCATTACGCTCATGCTATTTGGCTAAACAGACAGCCAGACGATGCCACCCATGTAACAACAGGCAGTCTTGTCATGCTGCACAGTATACTTACCTGTTGATTTAACTTGTGCCAACTGCAAGCTTGTGGTTAACTTGTAATCTGTAAGGTGAACTCCATATTAATAACATGTATATGATTTGGTCACTTTCCTCAACAAAACCAACATACTCATATTTTGCTGTTGTAAACATTCTGATGATTTGATGCTGATCTGGCTACACAGTACTCAAACCCCACCTGCATTATAAGAAGGCACATGTATAGAAACAGGAGGTAAAGCTACATGCTGGCCATACACAATAGATGTTGGTGGGATTTGCTAGTATTATCATGTATATGGAGCAATCCAACTAACGAAGCAAAGATCAAGCATGTTGGATTTCATAGTAATGACCCTTTATTGCCCCATGGAAATGGTTTGGAAGCTTACTGTCTTTCTTTGACCTGTTTGGGGAAGTGACAGGGTATGGCTGATGGCCATAATTGTGGTTGGCCATTTTCACACTGTGCGATTTATTCTTGTTTTCTTGCCAAATCTAGGAGAGAAGTAAGCCTTCTGTATGCTATACAGACTGAGGATTAATTTTCTATAGTAATTACTCTACCTATGAGGTATTGATTAATTCATGTAAAAAGGTCATTTCCAGCAGAAAGTAAATAATTCATTGCAGAGTTCCGTAATAGGAAATGAGGTGGGAAAGTTGGAAGGAGCTTGTTGTTAATGGTTGAAGTCAGGCATAATAGAATAAAAAATGCTAATTAGCAGTCATTTCACATAACTTGTATTTCTTCCTTAAAGGGTTTAAGAGAAATTGAATTCAAGAAATTCTATGATATTTTAAAGGGGCTTCACAGGCTTATGATACTGATGACCTAATCATCAATATCCGATTGGTGGGGATCCGAAATCTGGCACTCCCACTGATCAGATGTTTTTGACTGGGTGTGAGCAGTAAACGGAACAAGAACTCCAAAGTTCCATTCACTGTGTCGTGGTCATTCTCCGGTACTGCAGCACAGCTCCTAAGGATATGGGCTGAGCTGCAGTTCTGAGCAACTGCCACAACCTAGTGAATGGCACTTTGCTGTTCTGCCTATGTTCACTGTTTACATCTGGCTGCTGCCAAAGCTGAAAACAGCTGACCAGTGGAGGTACAGGGTGGTGGACTGGCACCAATTTGATACTGATGACCTATTATGACAGATCATCAATATCATAAGAGTAGACCTTGTAACCCTGATGGGTAAGGCGTCCCTAAACCAACTCGACAAAAAATGTGCCAGGAGTAAAATAAATATACAGTGGGGAAAAAAGTATTTAGTCAGCCACCAATTGTGAAAGTTCTCCCACTTAAAAAGATGAGAGAGGTCTGTAATTGACATCATAGGAAGACCACAACTATGAGAGTCAAAATGAGAAAACAAATCCAGAAAATCACCTTGTCTGATTTGTCAAGATTTATTTAGCAAATTATGGTGGAAAATAAGTATTTGGTCATTAACAAAAGTTCATCTCAATATTTTGTTATATATCCTTTGTTGGCAATGACCGAGATCAAAAGTTTTCTGTAAGTCTTCACAAGGTTGGCACACACTGTTGGTGGTATGTTGGCCCATTCCTCCATGCATATTTCCTCTAGAGCAGTGATGTTTTGGGCCTGTCGCTGGGCAACACGGACTTTCAAATCCCTTCAAAGGTTTTCTATGGGGTTGAGATCTGGAGACTGGCTAGGCTGCTCCAGGACCTTAATATGCTTCTTATGAAGCCACTCCTTCATTGCCATGGCGGTATGCTTATGATCATTATCATGCTGAAAGAAGCATCCACGTTTCATCTTCAATGCACTTACTGATGGAAGGAGGTTTGCACTCAAAATCTCACGATACATGGCCTCCTTCATTCTTTCATGTACACGGATCAGTCGTCCCGGTCCCTTTGCAGAGAAGCAGCCCCAAAGCATGACGTTGCCACCCCCATGCTTCACAGTAGGTATGATGTTCTTTGGATGCAACTCAGCATTCTGTTTCCTCCAAACACGATACGTTTTGTTTCTACCAAATAGTTCGACTTTGGTTTCATCAGACCATATGACATTCTCCCAATACTCTTCTGGATAATCCAAATGCTCTCTAGCAAACTTCAGACGGACCCGGAAATGTACTGGCTTAAGCAGGGGGACACGTCTGGCACGGCAGGATCTGAGTCCCTGGCGGCGTAGTGTGTTACTGATGGTAGCCTTTGTTACGGTGGTCCCAGCTCTATGCAGGTCATTCACTAGGTCCTCCTGTGTGGTTCTGGGATTTTTGCTCACCGTTCGGTGATCATTTTGACCCCATGGGGTGAGATCTTGCGTGGAGCCCAAGATTGAGGGAGATTATCAGTGGTCTTGTATGTCTTCCATTGTCTTATTATTGCTCCCATAGTTGATTTCATCACACCAAGCTGCTTGCCTATAGCAGATTCAGTCTTCCCAGCCTGGTGAAGGCTACAATTTTGTTTCTTTTGTCCTTCGACAACTCTTTGGTCTTCACCATAGTGGAGTTTGGAGTGTGACTGAGATTGTGGACAGGAGTCTTTTATACTGATAACAAATTCAAACAGGTGCCATTACTACAGGTAATGAGTGGAGGACAGAGGAGCCTCTTAAAGAAGAAGTTACAAGTCTGTGAGAGCCAGAAGTCTTGCATGTTTTTAGGTGACCAAATACCTATTTTCCACCATAATTTGCAAAATAAATCTTGCCAGATCAAACAAGATGACTTTCTGGATTTGTTTTCTCATTTTGACTCTCATAGTTGTGGTCTACCTATAATGTCAATTACAGGCCTCTCTCATCTTTTTAAGTGGGAGAACTTGCACAATTGGTGGCTGACTAAATGCTTTTTTCCCCACTGTAAATACTTTTATTATATAAATTAAGAGAAGCATATATCCAACATAACAGTCATGGAAATATATGTTGGGTAAGCCACAAAGGAAAGAGACAAACAAAATCAGAAGGCATGACAAAATAATATTAAATCATTACAGAAACTAATTTCTGCACGAATGGTATATGAATAGGTATATGTATCATATAATTGATAAATTAAAAAAACAGTTAATTCAGGCATAAAAGTAATACCATGGTACAGATTAGACATAAAGTGCAAATCATGCATATAGGAATATAGACTCGATGAGACTAATGTCTATTGGCACCCAAAGAGTAAAGGGGTTGTCCATACATGATATTTATAAAAGAGCTTATCTATCGCAATTTGTTCACATTAAAGGATCTTATAAAGTTTTGATCAACCCCTCTAATATAAGGAGGCACGTGTCTTCAGGAAATGCCCCGAGGTTTAATTAAGTTTTTTTGTGTTTCATGTACAGTCTAAAACATTGGAATTTTATTTTTCCATATTAAAATCTGTTTAAAAAATTAAAAAACATCATTAGGAATCTTGCAATTTTTATGTTAGCTACTGCGTCTACTTTAGACTCATACTTCCTGTCTTTTTAGGAAGAGTTTTCAGAAGGCACATTATCATCAGAGGCAGGATGATAGGTAACTCCCCTATACACAGCTGATAACACAGAATCTACCAATTATATTAGGTGATGTCACATCTGACCCTGCTCCCTGATAACCTTTTCCCACTCTCATTAGATGCTATAATACAACAGATAGGGTCTAGGTCAGTCAACCGCTACTAATGTACATGTCGAATTCCTGGAAGAACTGGAAATAAGAGTCTAACTAGTGAAAACTGCAAGATTTCTTATTTTTATTTTTCATATAAAATGTGATATGAAAAAATACATAAAAAAAATACATTTAGCACAAAAAGCTGATTACAAACTTACATAATTTTGATGGCACATTCCCTTTCTGCTACCTCCTTCTTGGAGTCTCCATTTGGTTTATGCATCATCTATAGACAATCCTGTGAACTTACAGTTTACCTGTAGCTGTCATTTAAGCTCCCACAGTGCACTGCTGTCGGCTATTCATTATCCAGCAAAATTTAGAATTTAGCTTTCTGTTTGAACAGATAATAGATTATCATATAATTTAACCCCTTAATACTGCACAGATTTTGGGACATTCAGAACCAAGCAATTATTTTGATGTGTTTTTTTTTTCATTGTTTTTTTGCTTTAATAGCCATAACTTTTTCTGTTTTATTCAATATAGTTGTATGAGAATTTTTATTTTTTTTATACGATTGAATTGTATTATTTTTAAATGGTACTACTTTTTGGTACATATAACTTTTTGGTTAATTTTTAGTAACTTTTTTTACAATATTGTATAAGTTGTAGTTATATCCTTATTTGTCAAAAGGCAATTTTTGTTGTAAAGGCGATTTAAAGTAGTGGTTGCATAATAAAAATCCAACCTAGCATATTGCCGCTGGTGCCAAAACGATGCAGCTTCTGCTGTCCCTAACAAAAATTTGTCTAGTCAAATCAAAAATAGAGAAACCGTCTTCTGCATATGCCTTGTCTAGATTTATGACGAGCGAAGAAAAAGAGATTATGTAATGGAAGAGGATGAGAAGACAATACTCTCTTATCGGTACAGGAGGGATTAAGGAGGACATGACAGCTATCCTCTCAGGTTTACATGAGTAGGTGTTTTATGTAAAAGGAGGAGTGGGGTGGCTTGTGCCCTCGCCTCTGTATTAGGCAGAGGTGAGAGTTACATGTCTTGATATCTGATGTTTGTGTAATAGGAGAAATAAAGAGCTGGAAAATCTTATTGGAGTCTGGCTGGTATAGGACTTGTCCTAATTTCAAAATTGTAAGAGGTTTTATGATGCTATGAGTGAAGCCCATACTGAAAGATATTTCATAAATACAACTATGCTATCAAATTCACTCTTGGTGTTTTTTTTCTTCTAGAAAAGATGTAAATACCTCGTGTTCCCCCAGTCCTGAGCATTATCTTTATAATCTCACCCCTCTGAGTATGCTGCTGGCTTGCCATGCCTTTCTTGGACTGGTACCTTCGACGCTCACTGGCAACGTGGCTGCTTCTGCACAGTTTGGTCCTCATGTCTCTCTGCTTTCAGCCAGCCACAACATTTCCCAAAGGCTGCCATTCCTCCCAGGAGGACGGGTACAAGACTCTGAGGTGCAGCAATGCCCAGCTCACAGAAGTACCGAAAGACATTCCTAATGACACTAATCGCCTATATTTAGACTTCAACCAGATTACCTACCTCCCTTCAGATGCTTTCCGCAACCTCCCAGTTCTTATGGAGCTAGATCTTTCACACAATTCCTTGGGTTACCTGGATGTTACTGCTCTCAGGGGTTTGAGCGATCACTTACTTTCACTAGACCTGTCTTCCAACAAGCTAGTGTCAGTCAACAAGGAGGTCTTTGCTAACTTGAAGGCCAGAACCAATCTTTCAGGCAACCCTTGGATGTGTGACTGTGATCTTCAGGAATTGATCCGGATGGTTGAATTAGACGCAACTTCCTCCAATGGGATTGTCTGTGCTAGTTCTGTCCTAGAGGAACATGCTGGAAAACCTTTCCTGCAGGTGGTTAAAGATGTGGACTTGTGCAATGCTTATAAGAGAACCACCGATGTGGCCATGCTGGTCACAATGTTTGGATGGTTTGCCATGGTCATTTCATATTTGGTGTATTATGTACGCCAGAACCAGGAGGATGCCCGACGCCACCTTGAGTACCTCAAATCGCTGCCAAGCAAGCAGAGACACACTGAGGAGCCCTCTACGCTAAGCACTGTGGTTTGACACTTGTAGAGACTTGCAGTTATGGGTGCAAATGTTATTTTTGCTATTTGCTCACCCTATGACTTAACACTTAAGCTGGAAAGTTTATCTTAATGCTGCCATTTCAGAGTTTCGTAACATCACAAAAGAAGATGTATTGTTCTCACATTTTCTAATGCTTGTACAAAAATGTTTTTCTTGCCCTTATATGCATAGAAAAATGACCAAATGTAGTAAATATAGAATATATAGTGTTAAAGACAGCTTAGTGACACTGCCTAATATTTAGGTGGACTTTCACCTTGGTTCATGGACCACAAACACTAAGACACAATAGGGGCATAAATACATGGATCACATATCCTCATTTACATATCCAAATCCCGAAAGGTCCCATCAAAAATCTTCCAAAAATGAAGAGTATTCCAATTGAATATATTGAAAAATTAAGTTAGCAGGTAGTCACTTGAATGAACCCCCTACGTTCATATATCTTTTGGAATCAAACTTCATGAAATAATGCCATGTAGGATAGTAATCTTTTTCTTTGAGAAAATCTTTACAGAACTTTCCTTGCAAGATCATCCTATTCCAATTTTAGGCACCATAATGACAGCCAAACTAGGTATGAAAATTAGATTTGGGTCAGCAGGATTCTTTAAGATGTAAGTGTTGGACTGATACAGTCTGCACAGCCCAACAAATACACAACACCAACAAAAACACAACACCTTTATCCATCTTGACATCTAACTTCAAATATTTTAGATTAGATTAGTCCTTGAAATCGCTTTAAAAAAAAACGTTAGCCTTGGTGGGACATTAGAATGACAAAACCCCTGATGGCAAATTTAGTGTACATCTACTAGATGTGCTCATGAAGTTAGGTCCCGTGTGAATGAAGCATCACTGAGCATGTGCAACCACTGCTCCAATTAGTATCCATAGTAGCTACAGACAGTTAATAGAGCATTGATAGCCCATTCTGTGGGGGTCTCTGCAGTCAGACCCCACAATCATATATTTGTGAAACAACACTTTTAACCGTCATTAGAACTTACAATTTTAGAGAAAAATCCTTTATCCCTTTCTCTTAAATAAACAGTATTAACTGATCAATGAAGTCTATGACGTTTGCCATCATCGTTTTATACAGACAAATTACATGTGTGCCTTTAAATTATCTGTCCTTACATAGAAGCATGCTTAATAATTTCACATAAGATCCTCACTAACCCATAACAACGTGATTGTCCAAATTTCTACCTAGCCAATACACTGAGCAGACACCAGGAGTCAACAATTGTAGCTGATATTTTTCTTTTTAATACAAAATTGCCTTTCTCTTTCTGAACAGATTTGATACCCCAAGCATAACTAATAGATTTACATTCCATTTACATAATATTTACGACTAAGGATATGACCTGCACATTGTGGATGGAGATCCAAAACCCAAGCCTATAAACTGAATTTTAAAAGACATTTGTGGGTCAAAGGAAATTTAACACATTGATTTACCACAAATATTTCTAAACCCTTTGTGTAAAGCATTTTGGACAAAAAAAAAGAAGAAAACAGCCTTTTTTTAAATTTTTTTAAACTGATCGGGGAAAAGCCAATGCTGACCAAAAACTGTGACACCCTTCTACAAGGGATATGATAATGGCTGGGGAAGGTTGTACTAGGTCATGTAGCATTCTGTAAAAGTCTAGCACTGATCTCGATCAGATAATCGAAAGATCAGTAAACATTTTGCACAAAGCCACTAAAGCCCCCATCTCACATAGCGAGATCGCTGCTCAGTCACAAGTTTTGTGATGCAACAGCGATCTCCCCAGCGATATTGCTGTGTGTAACACGCAGCGACTATCAGCCCCCCTGCTGGGTATCACTGATCGTCGCTGAATGTCCTGGACATTTTTTTGATCATTGGTCTCCCGCTGGCCAGCACGCATCGCTGCGTGTGGCAGGCGGGAGACCAGCGATCAGCGAGCTGGTAACCAAGGTACACATCGGGTTTCTAGGCGCAGCTCGGCGCCTAGAAACCCGATGTGTACCTTGGTTACCAGCTCCCTGCACCAGCGAGCTGGTATCTAAGGTACACTGTGGGTAACTAAGCGACGTGCATCGCTTGTTACCCGCATAGTCGCTGTCCTGATCGCTGCTGAGATCTGCCTGTTTGGCAGCTGACCAGTGATCATGTAGCGACACCAGCGATCCTGACAAGTTCATATCATTGTCGGGATCGCTGATGTGTCGCTATGTGTGACGGGGCCCTAACCCTGACTTAGTATTTGACAACTGAGAGAAAGATAAGTGTAAAAGCCCATAACGATCCTGAGCAGATAATCTACAATTGTTATTGGACACTCTATAGAGATCCTGACCGAAACAGTGGAATTTATTTGTCTTGGTCTAATAATCTATGATCAGAGAATATCTGGAAATTGTATAGTAACCCATAACTCTTTATTTTAGAGATTGTTCAAAGTCAAAAATCTGTAAACAGGAGATCACTGTACATTTAATAGAAAAGAAGTGATGTCGGCCATAGTGAGATATAATGTACATTAAACTTGTTCAGTAACTGATACTAATTAGAAGATATCCTCCCTTGTGTTGACAGGCGGCTGCAATTCCTGTGTAGTTGAATGAAAAGAGCTGATTCAGAAAGATTCTTGCCTTAATTATTAGATACTGTATCAATAAATATAGGTTTTTATTAAAAAGTATGTCGATGTTATGTGTATTTATTTCAATATAAGCAGAAATGTAAATTGTTCTATTTGTGCCCATTTATAAGGTTTCCACATTAGTCTCTTTGCTATTATTTCACCAAAAAGCTTTTTTGCTGCATTGAGGGATCTGGTCTGAGGGTATGTTCCCACGGTCAGTAATCGGCAGCTCTTTGAATGCAGCACATGTCCGCTGCGTCCAAAGCACTGCTGACTTTTTAACACAAGTGAATCCCCATGTGTTCACTGAACCGTGTAGAATCACAGAGTCCAGTACATTGTATGGGTGACATTTATCGTGCGGAGACTTGTGTCTCCGCAAGATAAATTGACAAGCTGCGATCTGGAAAGACACACCGCATGTCCATCTCCGTGGGTGATCCGCTGGCGTCTCAGCACGCATAGTGGGCATTGGATTTCTTGAAATCCCATCCACTACGCTGTAACATCTGGACGCTGCAAGTTGGACGCTGCAAAGGTACGCAGCATCCAACCCACAGCATTTACTGACCATGGGGACCTACCCTAAGGTGTTTGGGACACTTCTTAAAGGGATTTTCTAGTTTTGGAAACCCCTTTTACCCCAACTGCAGTTTGTTTTAAAAAACAAAAACTGCTTTACTCATCCTCCTCGGATTTAGCGATGAGCCTCCGTAGCTGCCCCTGGTATTTTTTCTTGTCTGCAGACCTGACATCATGTCTTTAATAATGCAGCCAATCAGTGAGCTCAGCAGCTTTGCCTCAGTATGACCACAAGCCAATCTGAGCCATTTATCTCATTGTTTGGCTGCAGCACTGTCAATGTGGCTGCAGCACTGTCGATGTGGCGTCAGCACCGCAAACAATAACAGAAGCAGCAATGACTCAGGAGGGTGAGGGTGTGTAAAGAAATATTAGTTAAAAAAAAACAAAGTGCAGCTGGGGATAAGGGGTTTTCCTGAAACCTTTAAGTGCATCTAGATCAGTGGCTTCCAATCTGTGTTTCTCCAGTAGTTCAGGAGCTACAGCTCCCAGCTGTATGACGGTTATGTTAGTTTTGAAACATCCTGGTTGGAAACCACTGATCTAGATGATAGTACATCAAGCAATGGTGATATCAACTTGATTTAAAACTGAAGCGTTTCACCACTCATCTGCAAACCTTTTTCACTAAAAGTCAGGATTGGGAAGATGTTTCCAGCATTTATGCCCCTTAAAGTGCCTTAATCCACTAAGGTCACACAGAGGAATTGTTAAATTGAACCTGTCAGCAGGATTGTGCACAGTAACTTACAGACACTGCCTGCTTAGGTATTCATGTGTATGGCGTCTGACAGCTCACTGATACCTCACTGACCTGCTCCCTAGTTTACATAATGAATAATAAATATATTGCAAAAAAAAAAATAACATGTATAATATGCATTTATTTTATTTGATGCAATAAATAAATTCATTAAAAAAAATCTGTCTCAAAATGGAGCAGTAGCAGCTATCGGCGATCCAATAGATGCTACTGCGCAGGCGACGCCATCTTGCTAGAGAAAAAAAACATTGCCTCCTCCAAGATGGCGCCGGCTGTGCAGTAGCATCTATCTGATTGCTAATAGCTGCTACTGCTAGTGTGCTGACACAGTCGCTGCCATTTTTAGATTTTTTTTAATGTATTTATTTTTAGCATCAAATAAAATAATTAACTGCACATTACACATGCGATCATGCTGCAGAAGCTAATTTTTATTTTCAATTTATGTAATATTCATTATAGTGACCTGTCATCATACTGATGAATACCTAATCAGAGCACCACATGAAGACCCCCAACAGGCCGCCCCAGAGCACGAGAATATCAATAACTCTAAACTGAAACTAAAGATTAAACAACAACCACAAGACGGATTTCATCACCCAATGTATCATTTTAATCAGTATAACGCCGCCGACCTGACACTGTCTGTAGGTTACTGTGCACAATCCTGCTGACAGGTTCCCTTTAAGTTGAAAACATGAAAAGTTGGAGAGCTTTACCCTAATTGCATTTGATTGAAAATGTTTTACCCTAATTGATGAACACGACAAATGGACAAACCGAGATTGCAACTAATTGCTTATATCCCCAACTGCGTACAAAGATTCATCGGATCCTCTATTGTTTTCCTTTCATTATAATGTGTTTTTAGTTCCAAAATTCTGCATTGATTCATTTCCAGCTCCATTTTTGTACAGAGCTCCAAATCTCTTGCATAGACATAGATAAATTTAAAACAATACGACTTAATTATTTCAATGTACAGTGGGTACGGAAAGTACTCAGACCCCTTTGAATTTTTCACTCTTTGTTTCATTGCAGCCATTTGGTAAATTCAAAAAACTTCATTTTTTCTTATTAATGTACACTTTGCACCACATCTTGACTGAAAAAAAAACAGAAATGTAGAAATGTAGCAAATTTATTAAAAAAGAAAAACTGAAATATCACATGGTCATAAGTATTCAGACCCTTTGCTCATTATTGAGTAGAAGCCCCCTTTTGAGCTAGTACAGCCATGAGTCTTCTTGGGAATGATACAACAAGTTTTTCACACCTGAATTTGGGTATCCTCTGCCATTCTTCCTTTCAGATCCTCTCCAGTTCCGTCAGGTTGGATGGTGAACGTTGGTGGACAGCCATTTTCAGGTCTCTCCAGAGATGCTCAATTGGGTTTAGGTCAGGGCTATTTCAGTTTTTGTTTTTCAATAAATTTTCAAAAATTTCTACAGTTCTGTTTTTTTTCAGTCAAGATGGGATACAGAATGTACATTAATGAGAAAAAAATGAACTTTTTTTAATTTGCCAAATGGCTGCAATGAAACAAAGAGTGAAAAATTTAAAGGGATCTGAATACTTTCCGTACCCATTGTATACCAGTAAGCAGTTAGATCCTACGCTCCCTCTAGATGTGCACCAGAACACTAACGTTGTTTGGTTTAAATCTCCACTTATATAGGGGATTTAAATCTCTGTATTAAACCACTACAAAGATAAAAAAGCACTACATTGATAAAAAGGTACAGTAGTTAATTGCATCCTATAATCATCCTCCTACTAGTCGTCTCTTACCAGGAAAATACTGCCCTGGGGTGGTGTACATAGATCTCTTCGGCTATGCTCAGTGTATATTCTCTCATCCATGAGAATCTGGTCAATTATGCAAATTACACTCTGATCAAGCTCTGATCAGAGATTAATCGGAGTGTCAGCACAGTGTTATCTGATTCTCTCAGATGAGAAGACGGAGAAAAAAAATTCTCCATCTTCTACATAATGTCAATGTCATCCAAGTGCAGTCCGATGTTTTCTATGGACTCATTGACTTGCATGGCCGAGTGCGATCCATATATTAATGCCAACTAGGGCAAGCAGCGACATTTCCTTCATACTAACATGGTCTGAGGAAAAAACTCTGACATGTGCACACACGGCCCCACAGAACATTGAACCGATTTTGAGCCAATGTTTTGTCAGATCACACTTGGACCAAAAATACAGCCATGTGCCCAAGCACTTATTAACATTTCACTTTATTGACCAGGTCCCTAAATTTGGAAAAAAGAGAAATTGAAACAGAATCATATATACATACAATTAATATATAAAATTATTGTGTACATGTGTCATTGATATTGTGCCCCCTGATGCTAACAGCTAAATGAATATACATAATTTATTCACCCCACAGCACAGGTGTACAGGTATGGTAAGGTAGACATCTGACATTGCTGCTATCTGATGGTAATTTGCTTGCATTGCGTGCACTGACTAGGGGTACAGTAAAGAAGAAGCTGCGCAGGCTAATTGCTAGAATCCTAGGATGGCCACCTTTAAAGGCAATCTGTCAGCATGTTTCTGCTACCTCATCTGAGAGCAGGATAATGTAGAGAAAGAGACCCTGAATCCAACGATGTATCACTTAGTTTGCTGGGTGCAGCCGTTCTGACACAATAAGAGCTTTGAGCTTTAGCAATGATGCAGAGCTCAAAAAGCTGCCCTCACTAGGCACTGTACCGTATATACTCATGTATAAGCCGACCCGTGTATAAGC
>VIAB01014677.1:53381-65872 GCA_009801035.1 Oophaga pumilio | reverse complement strand
ATTCCGATACGATTTCGGGCAATATCGCTCATCCCTACTCACTACCCAAATTGGTCAGGCTCTTTTCCAACTCCTTTCTATGTAGATTGTAGGTTCATATGGGCCGGATCGTTTTGTACCTTGCTATATACTGTACCTATGTTATGCATTGTTAAGTGATTGTTAGTTACTGTAAATTTGGGCCATTGCTAGGGTCTTAAAAGATCTGAAGCCCAAGCCCCAAGTATATGCCGACCCACTTAAAGTAAAACCCATGGATATATAATTTTCCTATACCACTGTAGCTGCTATACCCAGGCTAAATATTATTTCCATACTAAAACACATTATACAATGGTCAATATTACCAAAATTACTACTGCACAAGGCTCAAATACCCCTACACAGTGATCACTACCATTACTTCCACATACTGAACACATAATATTACAATACCTCTACAGATCAACACATACTGTGTACAAAGACCAATATTACCAATATACCACCATAATGACTGAAATACACTAAACTGTAACTACATAAAAAATACACTACTAAAAAGACCAATACTACACCCTTACATATAAGAGCTTTCAAAACAGTTATATACAGATTAATGACTCACAGGCGATGTACGTTCTGATTGGGGTCATTCATTTTACCCGTCTTCTCCATCTGGCCCAGACCTCCTTGACAACTTCTTTTAGTAGCGATTCATCTACAGAGTTTGTAAGACAGACACATTTGACGTCTTATGTTTCTAGCACCGTCTCTACTTTTCCCAAACTAAATAAAGTCCACATTCTGCCTGCAACTGCTGTGGTGAACAATGACTCTAATTCTTTGAACATTGTATCATTGCTACTCAATTACTACTACTCTCACAAAAAAATCTACACAGACATTACTCCAGATAGAGAGTGCCCTTACAAATAATAGCGTCCCTTTGAAAATACCATAATAAAAAATAATAATGCCCCCAATGTGCTTCTTAAAAAGTGATAAAGCCCCCACTTTACACTTGGGCAGTCATAATGCCTTGAGTAATACTGTGAATGTTATAATTAAAGATGGGTGAACATCGTCGACTCCCTCCTTATTCGGCAAGCTATAGCGCTTAGCGAAGAAGCTGCATCGGGAACCCGGATACCTGGAGCACTCCCGATAATCAGCTGTTTGGTTCTGCAGCTGCATGTATTGCGGTTGTGTGACAGTCACAGCACATGCATGGAGAGCCTGTGTGTTGTGACTGTTACACAACCGCGACACATGCAGCTGCGGTGCCAGACTCCTGATTATCGTGAGCGCTCTAGTTGTCCGGGTTCCCGCTGCAGCTTCTTTGGTAAGCACTATAGATTGCCAATAAGGAGGGAGACGATGATATTCGCTCATTTCTAGTTATAATGCCCCAAGTGCCCCCTTCAAGTAATAATGACCCCTGAGGATCCTCTTAAAGTTACAATACCCCCAAATGCCCCCTTAGAAGCCCCCTTAGAAAGTAATAATGCTCAAAGTGCCCCCTGAAAATAATAATACCAAAAGTCCCCTTAAAAGATAATAAAGTCCCCTAAGTGTCCATTTCAGAACTAGTTATGAGCTGAGAGTCTTGAAAGATAATATATAAAAAGTCAAGAAAGCTTATACTCACTTAATCCTCATTCCCCGTCCACTGCAGCCTCCATGTCCTCTACTGATATGTATAAACAGCGGAAATGACTTTAGTGCATTGTGCTGGGAAGCTGATGTCTTGTGAGTTGTAAGCTTACAGCAGCCAATGTCCAAGAAAAGAGGCACTCACTGGTTCTTTAAAAAAAACATTATTTTACATCCTATAAAGCATGGAGACGAAGAGGAATGTGGAAAATAGATGGACTGACGATGGCTGTTTCGCGCCTCCTGCTCTTCAAATGGGTCCTATAGCCTACAAGACGAAGAGTAATAGGACAGGGAGCTTATGATTGCTTGATCCACCACAGGACTGAACTGTATCAACAATATGTTAACCCTGACACAGTTCAAACTAGTGCCCACTGAAGATCATAGGCACCGGGCAAGTTTGTGATCCGAACCCCAAATCTTTGATACTTGCAAAATCACTGTCGTACACCCCATTTTTTCACACAAAGCACTTTAGAATGTAAAATAAACAATCCGTCCAAGGGCAGTCCATTTTACATGGACACAGACAAAGGAGAAGATAGAGAAATTAAGTTCTCCATCTTCTCTGCACCTGTGAAACGATTTTCTCATGCGAGAGAATCGGATCACACTAAAATGACACTCGGCTCAAACTTTACAGAGTTTGAGCTGAGTGTCATTAGCATAATCAGCCCAATTCTCTCCCATGAGAGAATATGCTGCCGTATCAGCGAGCCCTTAGACAAACAAAAAAATATAAGAGAGAAAACAGATTCCACTCCTCATCCCTCTCCCCGGTTGCTCAAAGACAAGAGATCTGTACACTGCTTACATAGATATTTTTCCAAAGCAATGAACACGTTGAACCACACGTCTGCATTGTATTTGCAGAAGGAAGTAAAATTGGTAATTATTCCCATTCCCATTACAATCTTTCATGAAATTTTTAAAGCTTAAAAAAGGTTCTTTACTTTTTAATGTTCTTCCCTGTATGGAAAATATTATTATATTATTTTTCTTTATATTAAAAATTAATAAATAAGTGTTTGGAACCCCACTGATTTTACATTTCCACCCATTCAAAGAATAAGTGAATAAGTGAGAAATGGAAATGGCTGGCCTACACCTTTCCTTTTAATATCTACTTACACACTGGAGCAAATAGAATCACAGGATTCGGGTCAAGTGGTCAAGTCAGTAGTCTGGTAGGCTTATACTAATCAAAAGAGACGGCGGAAAATCCAAAGATGGTAGGAGATTCAGTGCTTTGGTCCTATAGCCATGGACTATCGACAGGGACCTGGGTATCTTTTTGCTTAACTTTATATACTTATCAAAAGTTACAAAGAAAAAATCAGGACATTTAAGACATGCCCTCAATAACACCTCTTAAGCCTCCCACTTTTGGGTGCAGCACAATCAACCTCACCCCTTTTGTTTTCAAACCAGGATCTGTCAATCATCTTAATGAGCCATTTTTATGGCGCCATTACTTGCTATCCCTATCACTGCCTTGTAAAATATTGTAGCCAGCCTGGAGAAGTTTCAGCAGACCATTCTCTTTGTACTACAGGGAAAAGGTATTAATACAGTCTGACAAATGACTTACTATATAATACATGGATGCACTGGCTCACCAGAACGGTAGCCACTGATGCTTAATGCTCTTAACTCTGGTTTATAGAAGTGTTGTCTGGCCTAAGGGTACAAGTCTGAAGTCACTCTATGTGACTATAGACTTTTGAATCCTCGCATCGCACACTTAGGATTTTTCAGAGCCAGTGCTGGGATCTGCAGGCGCTTGACCACAAGTATGCAATTTGCATACATGAGGTCACGTGCCAACTAAATATACGCGGCCTCGCTCTATGCAAGAGTATTGCGCAAGGCAGGCCACGTCTAGTTGGAATGTGGCCAGAAGTATGCAGCCCCCTATCCTTGCAATGTTACCATAGAGGCTAATAATCATTACACTGTATCAATTCAAAACCATGGGTTGTCATTGTAATTCAGGACAGGACACGTCCACCAGCAAATTTTACACTTTTTGTATTCACTCTCTGCTCTAGCAAAAAGATCATGGTCCTGAAAATGGCACCAACCTACATTTACTCACATTGTCCTCATAAGGAGTATGAAAAAGGTTTTCAAGGTTTTCAAAACTAGACAACACATAAAAAGAAAGAACTGATTGATATTTACAAGGACTCAGTGATCTACTGGTTAAGACATTCTGTTATGTACGAACAAGAAGCTAAATTGTTACAGTAAGAAATTCTCAATGTTCATTTCAAGTTATATTATAAATCTTTCCATTCCAATAACATTTCTCTTCCCTTGCCTTGTTATGCAATACCTCTACAGATGGCTTCCTACAGACTACAAATTATTCTAATACCAGCTGTTGCTTTATGCAGAAAAACAGGACTACGTGATTACAAGCATTCAGGATAAAATACTACAACGTACAATCAATACTAATAGTATAGTATGTGAGGTTTTTAGAGATTGTCGAATCACTTGAATATTACTGGTTTTTCTTGTTAACATTTACAGAAAAATAGACTAAAATTTAAGCAGAAGTCACTGTGCAATGGTAAGAAAAAAAATCAGATCACTATGTGCGATATATTGATCAATGACCTATTCTCCTGAATGGTAGGCACGGTACTGCATAAGGAATGTGCCTCTGACTGTGGAGCCTATATGACTAAAGTTAGAAAAAATACAGCTCAGTGCCCAATTCCCCCTTCTCACCACTCCCCAGGTGATGTACTAATTGGGATGCCCAGCTGTCCAATGGTTTTAAAGGGGAAGAGTCTTACAGCCACACCTACAGGGGTTAAAGCCAGGTGCCCGGGTCAGTAACTTTCTTTTCCTTCGGCTGACCCCTGGATGCTTTTGTCTCCTGAAGCCCCCCGGAATCCCCTGCAGCATGTCCAATGCTTGGATCGTGGCAGAGAGCTGCACAGGAAGGTGAGCACTGGATTCGAGTTTTGATTAGCAGCCTTAGCGCTCACCTCCCTGTGCCCTCTGCCAACCCCCTGCCCATGCCGGCGCCAGGGCCTTCGTTGTGGCCTGCCTCCCAGGGGGCACCCGCAGCTGTGCCCCCTGCACTCACCAGCGGCCCAGCTATTCCAGTGTCTGCCCCTGACCTGGCCAGCCCTGTGCCTGAACTGGCCACTGCCCTTCGCTTGCACCCCCGACCCCTCGCACCTCCTCCCCTGCCGTGACCCAGGCACTGGCCCACCTGATCCTGTTCCCAGCACCGGTTTGACTGGTTCCTCGCCCGAGCAGCACACCGGCCCTGTTTTGTCAACAGCTGATCCGGATTGCATTGCAGGGGGGCACGTCTCTGCCAGGCTCTGCCCACTCCATCGAGTCACTTCCGGTCCCTGGAGGAACAATGCCAGGACACTTTCCCAGTCTCCATCATATCTCCTGCAGGCGCTGCTACACTGCCTGTAGGGGAACACTTACAGACCGATCTGACAGCCCTCAAAGCAGCTGCGGAGCATGCTGATCAGTCCAACCCGACCGATCAGAGCGCTCCACAGCTGAGCAATGAATCCAGTTACAATAATACTGTATTAACACCAAGCACTATCTTTACACTCACACCACCCCCATAGCTACCCAAATAGCTAATAAAGAATGTTTATTAACCCCGCCCCCTCATATTCCACCAATAATATTGAATACTGTAACGCTATAATACCCCCCATGCTAAACAGCACAATGTTACCAATTATGACCAGTAACCCATCCCTGGCTGCCGATTCAAATGCCCCAACACACACCGTAGCCACAACGGATGCAGGCATAGATGCTGCACGTCCTCCCAATCTTACTCTGACAATTCCCGCTATCATTCCCGCTGTCCCTCTAAAAGACGTTCCTCCCGATACCACCTCAGACAAAGCTCACATAGGAGCCTCCACAGATCTCAGTCCAATGGATGGCATCCCCCATCCACATCAGAGCGGTCTGACGCATCGCAGAGTCCTGATAGGCAAGCGCGGGTACACGACAAACGACAAAAGTTACGTACTCCATCAGGGGCTGTCAGCCAGAAAGACCCATCTTCATCTCCCAGGGTTTCCAGCCAAGTCAATCAGCATGCCATCGGCCAAGATGGAGCCGGATTTCCGCCATCACATAGTTTCACTCAGGTTCGAGCGCACGACAGTTGCCACCAGTCACGCGCTCCATCTTTGGCTATCAGCCAGGGAGACACTGCTCAATCTCCCTGGACTTCCAGCCAATGCAATAACCAGTCCATCACCCTAGCAGTAGCGGGAGTTCCTCCATCCTGGGTTAGCACTCCACCTGCATCAGCTTGAGCAGGAGTTCCTCCATCATCGGATGTCACTCCTCCTGAGTCACACAGCGGTGAGTGTTGCAAAGCCAATGATGAATCAATGTGGAACGGTGTTAACACAAGGAAGAATGAGCTAGCCTCAATGATTAAGGAGCTAATTCAAAAATTAACGCAACCATGCAGTCCAACTGACAATATGAAACTCCAGTCAGCGAGCTTACACAAATATGCGTTTTTCTATGGAATCAGCCCACTAGGTGCACACAAAGATCAAGAGACTCGATAAAAAATATGGAATAATGATTATATTGACATATGGTCATTATTGTCAGTCGACCAACAGACCATAGATAAGGAAAGACGCGAACGGGTTTATGATAGAAACAGAACAAAAATAGCACAAACAATGAATAACTGGCTACAGGTGTTTGCAGTTCTGGGCTAAATTATGTGCCAGAAGCATCCGGAACGTTGCTCCGAATTATATATATATCAAGATCTGATTTATAATTCGTATAAATCCCACGGCGGTTCCGCCTGGCGGCGATATGACGAGGAGTTCCGCAGGCGCCTGTTTTAGGTTGGGGGGTAAAAGCAACAGATGTGTGGCTACGACTTATGCTGTCACAAAAACAGCCACCCTTGTCATCTTCGACCACTAACTACTCCGCAGGTCAACATGCTGCGGTCGTAAGAAAACACGGAGCCTGCTGGCTATTTAATGAGGGAAACTGCCATTTCGACGCGTCATGTAGATATAGACATGACTGCTTAATGTGTGGGGAGTACATCCAGCTGCAAGGTGTACTCGTCAGGCAAACAGAGCGCCTACGCGGCAAAACCCCGGTGAGCTTAACCGCAATGGTATCATGGCTAGACCTCTACCCCAATAAAGAAGTGGCACAGCAACTACACTTCGGCTTTACAGATGGCTTTTTTATCCCCTACAAATTCAGTAAAACACCAACCTTGGCCGATAAACTAAAATCCGCTCGAGAATTCCCCGAAATTTTGAATTAAAAAATTGAAAAGGAAGTTGAACTAGGTAGAATGGTGGGCCCCTTATCATTCGCTGCAGTTCAAAAATATCGCCGTTAGGCATTATTCCTAAAAAAGAACCTGGTAAATATTGTCTAAAACATCATTTGTCACACCCAAAAGGTGAATCAGTTAACGACGCTATCCCCCCAGAAGAATCGTCCGTTACTTATGCGTCATTTAACAAGGTGGTAGAACTTGTCCGCGCAGCAGGTCCAGGCACCCTGCTAGCTAAATCAGACATAGAATCGGCAATCCGCCTTTTACCCGTGCACCCCGAATGTTTCCACTGATTAGGATGCAAGGTGGACCAGCACTATTATTTTCATATGTGCCTGCCTATGGGATGTTCCATTTCGTGTCACTATTTCGAGCTATTCAGTACTTTCCTGGACTGGGTAGTCTGTTATGAAACAGGCAGTAACTCCGTGATTCATTACCTCAACAATTTTTTATTTGTCGGCCCCAAAAATTCAAAACTTTGCTCCTTCCTTCTAGAAAAATTTAAATTTATATCACGACATTTCAGCGTACCGCTATCACCAGAAAAAAACACTCCGACCATGTAATGTATTGCCTTTCCTTGGTATAGAAATAGACACCAATTAGATGGTTTTTCGCTTACCTGCCGAAAAAATACAGAAAACACTGCAGATGTCGGAAGGTTTCTGTGAAGTTAAAAAAGTCACCCTTCAACAGATGCAGGCTTTACTGGGTCTACTGACATTCACCAGCCGCATAATGCCAGTCGGCAGAGCTTTCTCGCGCCGTTTATCGTTGGCAACCAAGGGAATTTCCCAGCCATAGAATTAGGCTTACTGGCTCGTTAAAAGCCGACTTGTTAGTCTGGAAAAAGTTCCTGCAATCTTACAACGGCCATAAATTTCCAGCCATGGCTAAAGAAACGTCAAGCAAGGGCTGGCAATAGGGGGTGTAACAAAGCAATCTACAAAGTCAGTGGTGCAAAGGCAGCTGGCCGTAGCTATGGGCCACATCAAGCTGGGGGCGCGAACCAGCCCTGTGGGAAATTTTCGTAATAGTAGCATCAGTTGAGATATGTGGTACTCAGTTGAGAAACGCGAACATTAGATTCCAAACAAAAAACATGAGAACCACAAAGAGCTTAAACCATAAGTCTTCTGCATCCCTGCCCTTACTCGCTCTTTTACGCCAGCTAGCACTGCTATGTTTGGAAAACAATATCTGGAGTAGAGCCACATTAGTGGCGGAGGTAGACGATAATCTCATTAACTCACTGTTATCTTCTGATTGGCAGGCCTTCAGAGCACAGCTTCCCAAGGCGCAACCTACGGGTATTCAGTGTCCGCAATCCCTCTGGAACACAGTGGCCAACACTGATGCCCTTAATCCGCGCCTCCGTTACACCGGCTACCTGGCAGGTTTATGGTAAGGCTTGGGAGGAGTGGTGTTCATTAATTCAGAGTAGGCCAGTCGATAAGTGCGACTGAGCAAGAGGCGAAGTGACAACGGAATTTTTGGTTCGGCTCAACGAAAGAGGGGCGTCGGGTATATCGGCGCAACGGAAACTATCGGGAATAGCCTTTTTCTTTCAACTATTGGGGTGGGCGGACGTTACTAAGTTCTTTTTTATCAAACAATCCATTAAAGGCTTTAACCGAGTAAAGAATGTTGTCGCTCCATTTCATTGAGATTATTACATGACATTATTTTAATATCCCCAACGATTCTCGCATCAGCAGCTTTCGCTATTGCTTTTTGCTGGGCATTGCGCTTCAGCGAGTTGTTGCTACAGTCAAAAAATGCGTCAGAAGGTGGTTTAATTAACGAGGACATAGTCATATGCAGCGACGCTGTATGCATTCGAGTATGAAAATCCAAGTGTGATCCCACTGGTAGGGGCACGTGGGTCCTGGTTAACTAAGCAAATGGCCCAGTATGCCCACTAACAATAGTCAAAAGATACGCTGTAATAAGACACGAAAGCAGATTTTTTTCTCTTTCACACAGACGGGTCCCTTCTTACTAAGTATCAATTTCAGGCAATTTTCAAGTTATGCCTAGAGAAAACTGATGCTAATCTGAAGGAATATGGGACACATTCTTTCCGAATCAGGGCAGCCACAGAAGCGGCTAGGGCAGGAGTATCGGAGGCCGAATTGCAGAGAAAGGGTTGATGGAAATCCACATGCTTCGCCAGATACATAAGACCTGATTTGCTGAAGTAACACATTTTATCTTTTACAGGAGCAGAAGTTTGGGTTTTAGGACATTCATATGTCTACTGGGTGGAAAAAATGGCCGAGCTTTGGCCTGGAGAAAAAAATCTAGGCTTCCCGGGTCTAGAAGTCAACTGGAGAGGTATCAGAGGACTCCAATGGCAACAGGTGTTCCGACAGATAGTTGATATCTCCAGGAGGGCAAAACACCCGGTAATAATAGTGATACACACTGGTGGCAATAATCTCAGCAGACGCAAAATCACCGAACTTTACACAGCGATGACAACAGACATCGAACGTTTTACCTGTTTACTCATAGATATGGTATTGGTATGGTCAGAGATAATAACACAAGCTGTCTGGCAGAGTGCAAGAGATGAAAAAGCCATAGAGCACGCAAGGAGGAAGTTCAATGCATGGATGGCGAAATTCGTGAGGGGAAAATGTGGTATTATGGTTCGTCACCACCAGTTGGAAGGCAATAATTTGGCACTATTGAGACCGGACAGAATTCACCTGACGGACATTGGCCTCAATATATTTTTGTCCGGCTTGCAGGGTGGAGACGAGCAAGCCCTAAAGTTGATGGGTGGGGGTCAGAGTCCTGTGTAGGTCGTACACATGATCCTCTATGGCAGAAGATGTGGAGGAGGGCAAAGGTTCGCAACCGCTCATTGGCCAGCTCATCTGTCGATCGCGGACAGGACCTTGGCAATGAGCCCGTTATGAAATGTAATTGCCTTTCTCTACTTATGTCATTAATAAACTGTGACCGACCTGTTTCAACCCATCTAAACATGGCTGTGTTTTATGGCAGGCCTGGTGGGAGGGTGGAAGGCACTGTTTAAGACACACAGGTCTCCGCAGTCTGGTAGGCACGGTTCTGCATAAGGAACGTGCCTCTGACTGTGGAGCCCATATGACTAAAATTAGAAAAAATACAGCTCAGTGCCCAATTCCCCCTTCTCAGCACTCCCCAGGTGATGTACTAATTGGCATGTCCAGCTGTCCAATGGTTTTAAAGGGGAAGGGTCCTACAGCCAAACCTACAGGGGTTAAAGCCAGGTGCCCGGGTAAGTAACTTTCTTTTCCTCCTGCTGAACCCTGGAAGCTTTTGTCCCACCCTCCCTCCCTTATAGATGTCAATGATTTGTAAATTGTCATACCAATTGGCGGAAATACAGTGGGTTCGGAAAGTATTCAGGCCCCTTTAAATTTTTCACTTTTTGTTTCATTGCAGCTATTTGGTAAATGCAAAAAAGTTCATTTTTTTTCTCATTAATGTACACTCTGCACCCCATCTTTACTGAAAAAAAACAAATGTAGAAATTTTTGCAAATATATTAAAAAGAAAAACTGAAATATCACATGGTCATAAGTATTCAGACCCTTTGCTCAGTATTGAGTAGAAGCACCCTTTTGAGCTAGTACAGCTATGAGTCTTCTTGGGAATGATGCAACAAGTTTTTCACATCTGGATTTGGAATCCTCTGCCATTCTTCCTTGCAGATCCTCTCCAGTTCCGTCAGGTTGGATGGTGAAAGTTGGTGAACAGCCATTTTCAGATCTCTCCAGATATGCTCAATTGGGTTTGAGTCAGGGCTTTGGCTGGGCCAGTCAAGAATGGTCACAGAGTTGTTCTGAAGCCACTCCTTTGTTATTTTAGCTGTGTTCTTGGGGTCAATGTCTTGTTAGAAGCTGAACCTTTGGCCAAGTCTGAGGTCCAGAGCACTCTGGAAGAGGTTTTCATCCAAGATATTTCTGTACTTGGCCACATTCATGTTTACTTCAATTGCAACCAGACGTCCTGTCCCTGCAGCTGAAAAACACCACCATAGCATGATGCTGCCACCACCATGTGTCACTGTTGGGATTGTATTGGGCAGGTGATGAGCAGTGCCTGGTTTTCTCCACACATACCGCTTAGAATTATCACCAAAAAGTTCTATCTTCGTCTCATCAGACCAGAGAATCTTATTTCTCATAGTCTGGGAGTCCTTCATGTGTTTTTTTTGCACGGACTGTCCTGAGGTGGAAACCTGGCCCTGTGCTGTCCTGCGAACCCGGGGAGCACCCGACTCCGCACCTGCGCCTTCCAGAGGACTGCTCCCCCATTCCTGATGACTAGGGACTGGTTCTACAAACTCGCTCCACAGGGCAGTGGGCCATGATGCAGGGCAGCCTGGCGGGGTAGAAGCCCGCGGCAATGACCAGTCTCCCGTTGGCAAGGGTCGTGGCTCACTCACTGCTGGACTCGTAAGTCCGGCCGTACCCGTCCCGCAGACATAAGATCCTTCCACGGCAGCGCTCTCTGGCTCCCGATGATGTAGATCCAGTGCAACCTTCACTTCCAGTCCAGGCTCCTCTGGGGTTGTCACTGGTTCCAATTCCCGCTGCTGCTGAATCTCCGGTTCCCGATGAAGAGGTTCCACCTTTCGAAGGTGCTCGGGCTCCGGACGTCGTGGGATCTCCAACTCTGTGTCCCGAAGCTCCGGTATGGCACATTCCTCTGGTGGGGTGGTCGCTGTCTCCAGTTCCTGGCGGTAGCATTAAGGTTCAAGATGTCGTGTTGATTCAGACTTCGGCAGCCTTCTTCGACAGGTGACAGATACTATTCATCATCGTAGTCCGCTCGCCGTCCGGGTCGCGTTCTTCCTTCCTCCTGCCGCCACTTTCACTCTATGTGGCTTATGCTGCCGCAGTGACGAGGGCAGGAGTGGTGCATCACTGCCAGCGCCGTACCATGTAATGACGCCAGGCAGCTGCTCACAAGTTTTTCTTATGGGCCCCACCTGTTCCAGGGTGGGGTCGCTTCCAGCCCTCCATCAATTTTCTGGTAACTTGCTGTAGGGGGCGAGTCCTTCTTCTTCAACACACTCACCTGGGGTGGGCACCCAGTTTAGGCCACATTCTCTTCCAGACAGCTTCTTGTGCCAATTCTCCATCAGGATGCCCACGAAGGGTGGGACCAGGGCTGTTGTCCTTCATTTGTGCGCCAATATCCGCCATCTTCAGAGCTGCCATGTTGGCCACCATTCTGTCAGTCTCATTCAAGGTTTTTGACAAGTCCAATGTTTCAGTCACATCCAGCATTTCAGTATTATCCACAATATCTTCATCTCTTTCATTTTTAGTCACATCAGTCACATTGTCCATGGGTTTCTCACGCGGCATGGTTTCGGCATCCTGCTGACTACGCCAACAGTTGAGGTCAGCCAGGGCCATAGTCGTGGCTGAGCTCATCTGGCCTTCTGTGCCCTGGCCTTCCAATATACAGTACAGACCAAAAGTTTGGACACACCATCTCATTC